>JAPYZN010000999.1:0-20586 GCA_030522865.1 Psyttalia lounsburyi
TTATAATCCTCGCCTTCGGCTCGGATTATAAAGCCACATTCGTCAGATAATACTTTCATCGCCTGGTGACATAATGTACTATTTCATCACGCTGTTTCGGAAAAGTGCTTTTTCGACACATTGAGATGAAAAATTATGTTCGTAACTCGTGAAAAAAGTGGTTTTTGACTCGTGGGATTATATCACGAGCCAAAAACCATTTTTTTTTCACTTGTTACGAAATATACTATTTATTCATACTCATATGCTCAATAAATGATAACTTGGTTTTCTATGTTGATCGGTCCTTTAGGCGTTCTCTTAGCTGTGTCATTTTTCTTATTTACTCTTTATGACGAATTTGTAGAGCCTTTCTCTCGAAGCATTCCAACGTTAGATATAAAAAATTACATGTCTCGGGACATTGGTTGTATATCAATTTTTAACCATTGTGGATGGAACTTCAATGGGAAAATCAACGTTCGCTGAGTTACAATCGCATAGTCGAGGAGAGCGAATTTCTCCAGCACCCAAGACCTATAAAATTATAAAATTATAGTACAAGTTCAAGTCCAGTAAGTTCTCCAAAGTAAACTCACACTTCTGTGCACGTTGGCAGCCATATGATTTTAGCCGCAATTAATTAATAATTTCAAAAATAAACTTATGCAATCGATCGTAAATCGTTCGCAGGTGATAGTAACAGCGTTAAAATTATTCAAGAGTCGATCGTTTTTTAATAAACAATTAAGAAGTATTGTCGCATGTAGATAGCCGAATTTTGTTTTGTAATCACTCTCAAACAAGTTTTTTTGTGGCAATGTTTGGTAAATCGTTAGTAAATACTAGATTCATTCGAATCGATGTTTGAGAGTCATTAGCATTCAATTAATCAGCGAAAACCAAACTGGCAAATAGCAAGATGGGGCAACAGCCCCAGAGAAGAAGGGCGCATGCACAACAATGGAGAGGATCATTTTTTTAGTGGTTTTGTTTAGCTAGTCATGAAATTAATTGAAAAAAATTATCAATTTATTATTATTTTCGTAATCAATAACGAGTAACATGCCTGAAACAACTGTATGATGAAAAATAACGCACTATTCATGTTCCAAAGGAGCTCGATAGTTACTAGACTATTCGTCGGCAACGCAGGAAGCCGGAGTCGATTTCCGGTCTTATTTGGCTCAACAATAAATATATAATATTAATGTACGTACAGGAAGTTCAACGACCATTATAAAAAATACTGATTAACCATCTTTCAATGAATTTCATGATTTGTTAAACAAAACCACTAGAAAAATGATCCTTTCCATTGCTGCGCATGCGCTCTTCCGCTCTCGAGCTCTTAACCCCACCCTGTAATTTGGTAGTTTGGTTTTCCGCTGATTATTTTCATGCTAATGACTCTTAAACGTAGATTTAAATGAATCTAGTATTTACTAACGATTTACCAAAGATTGCAATAAAAAAAATCGTTCAAGAGTGATTAGAAAAAATAATGTGGCTAACTGCATGGTGCAATCGTTTTCAATTTTTTATGAAAAAACGATCAACTCTTAAACAATTTCAACTCTTTTACTATCACCTGCCAACGATTTATCATCGATTGCATAAGTTTATTTTTCAAATTTTTAATTAATTGCGGCTAATATCATATGGCGTGGGCAGTCGAGGGTATGTACAGTAACCGAAAAAAGTCACCGATTAGTTGCTAGTTTCTGTCAAATTATTTGGTTATTTGTATGTACTGAGATGATTATGAGTTACCTAGTTTTTGTTTTACTGTATCATTTTCTGAACCACATGCACCTCCAATAAATGACCTTAGACGAACGATCAAAACAAAAATCATTTTACTGATCTCCATAGCAGCATCGAATATTTATTAGCTTCAATAATGAGCGAAGAGTTTAAGGAAGGAGTCCTGAAATTCGCAACGCCAGAGATGCAGGAAGCAAGAGCATTTCTGAGGGAAAGATTTCTTCGATTTGTCACCGGAATTTTAGGCAAGAGAACGCATTTTTTTCATTTTCACGAATTTTTAAACAATTAATCCCTTTTTTGTTCGAATATCAAATATAAAACTGATTAGTCTATTATTTTTATTGAATTTAACCATGAATGCTTGTTCTTTTCCCGCAGGTGAAAACGTGTATTTTAATCTCTATGAGAATTCAAAAGTGTCCGGAGAATTTCGCGGCTGCGACGTAGACTGCCTAGATATTTACGTAGGAAATCTGCGAACACCGCTAGGCATAATACCCGACGCAATAATTCGTTCATCTGACGTCATTACTCTCGAAGTGGACAATATTAAGAATGGAGAATCATAATTTTGCCAAATTCCATTTAATTAATCAGTACAAAATGATAAATTATTTTTCTATGAATTAAAACAATATTTATAGACAATTATTCACAAAGATCTTCGCATATTCAACATTGTGTTTATTTCAGATATAATTCGTCTCAGATTGTCGATTATGTCCTTCAGGTGACGATTCTTGGCGATCACTTGCTGTAAAAAGAAATTGGAAACGTCAAATCATTAAACAAATTTATAGATTAATGTTTAGACCAGTGTTTTGATATTTTTATTATGTAAATAATCTTTTAAATTCCATTCAATGCTAAATGAAAATTGTCAGTGGATATCTAAGAACTGAACATTTTCAAATTCCACTTTCGTTCAATAAAGATAAATAAGTCCAATAGTAAGCAAATTTGCAATGTCTTCTTTCAATCCGGCATCTGTCAATTTAATTCGAAAATACTTTTGAAAAAATATTGACTATTGATCCAATCGCTTTTTAACTTTATAATTATAATTCAGTAGCGAGGCGGTACGACAGTTATAGTTCACTTATATCCATACTCTATAACTAAAAACGTTATAAAAGTGGTTATTAAACTTTTGCTTATGGCACCAATTAATTTTATATTGATTGAAAACCCGCCAGTCGTCAATGGTGTATTTCTAACCTAAGGAGGTAAAATAAAGGACGGGCAGAATTATCCGCCGAGCCGAACGCGAGGTTGATAAGGACATTGGTATGGGTCTTCTATTTTACTCTCCTTGGTTCGAAACCGATTTTCCGATCTGGCGTAGGAGTAAAGTCAGATTTCCCTCCCGCTGCGCGAAATGTAACTTTGCTCCCGCCAGGACGGAAAAAGAATAGTAATTGGAGAATATTTTAGATTACCAATCTATATTAAAGAATATCATAACTAAATGATACTACACCTGAGCAATTAAAAAAATAATTTTCGGTAAATTTAGTTGTAAAAATCATCCAATGCATATCATCAAGAGGAGGCTGTCAACCACGTCTATTTTTAAGATAATCTCAAACGACCTCAATTAATTACAGACAATATAATTTTGTGGTTAGGATGAAACCTAATTATCGACCTACCATTAAACAGGTCGGAAATTCAGTGTCATCAAAATCAAACAAATTATTTTAGCTGTAAATAGTACAGGCGATTTTGGTCATGTGATGAATGGAAAAGTCCTTAATGAAACCTCAATGCCTCAAGCATTATTATTTTGGTCAAAGGTGAAAATTGACATATTTTACCTCCATAGCATCTTTACTCTCCATGCAGGCCAATCTGTAGGCTTCAGAGGTCTTCTTCTCCTCAGACTTCATATCCCACTCTTCCTTTAGAGGTATTAAACTCTCAATATGAGTATATTCCATTCCCTGGAGCTGACAATTCTCGTTACATTTCTCATAAATCAATTTCAACCTTCTGAATAATAGTCTGATCATTCGTAATTGGTCTTGAACCTTGAGCTTCTTGTCTGTGGCAGCTGTAGAGCCTTGTGATGTTGCTAAAGAAATAAATAATTAGATATAATCCATCATTCTACAGCGAAATTACTGAATAACTCCTCGAAAGCGAACTCGCTTAATTGATTCAACTTTTTCACATTCAACTTTTTAAAATAATTATTTATTATAGAAAAAACGATTCGATTGAGACAACGTTAATTCTCAGAGACGACATAAAGTTCATAATGTTGATTTCGATTGATAAAAAGACACTTAAGACTTAACAGATGGAAAAATTAAATAAAAATTATATCGGAAAATTTAATCAATTTAGCTGACAACTACTGAAAATTATGAAATTTTAGGCGATTATTTAGAGAATAATCGAGCGAATTCACTACAATTTTCTATTAAATTGTTTTAATTGTGAAACTTACCAATGGGTGCCTGAAGTATTTTGAGTGTCTGGAAAACTTCTAAAGTCCTGCTGACAATATCCTGAACGGTTTCTTGTCCAAATTTGCATAAACTGACGGTATTGAACTCTTTATTCTGTGGTTGCTGCGGCTGTTGAGGTCCTGGTTGTGTCTGTTGTGGTTGTCCCGGCTGCTGTTGTCCCGCCTGTTGTTGGACGTTTGGTGCCACTGGGGTCTGTGGTGTCTGCAACTGACTTACACCAGGATTCGTTTGGCCCATTTGATTCGTCGCCTGTTGCTGCTGTTGCTGCTGCTGCAACTGCATTTGCTGTTGCTGCTGCTGTTGTTGCTGCTGCTGCTGCATTTGTAATTGCTGAGCCTGCTGTGCTTGCATCTGCTGTAACTGTTGCTGCATAGTTACTGACTGTTGAGCGGCGAGTTGTTGCTGTTGCTGGGCCATCACTTGTTGGGCATTCCACATATTCATTTGATTCCCGGTGACCCCAAATTGCTGGGGATTTACTATTCCTGGGGAATAATTCGAATAATGCTAAATTATTATCAGTTGTACTGTCAGGTATGAGCCTTTGATAATCAATAGAAAGAAAAGGTAAATATAGACTTTTATGCCCTGACCCATAGTTCCACACAACTAAAATAAATATTAAAATTTTCATACCGAGTTTGATGATATTTCAAATACGTTTGTCGGAATATGGTTAGGATATCGAAACAATCGGTGTTTACATAAATTTTCGAAGATATCGAGCGAAATAACACCAAAACAAAAGGTGTCAGAGGTCGTCAGTTTGGTATATAAGCACAATCACCCGATTTTCGACTGTTTGTGACTCAGTTTCATGTGGAACCGGTGAGAGACAGTTGTGGTTCGGTGATCTGTGATTTGTGCGGAGATCAGTGTACAGAAACAAATTCATTTTTGGATTTTTTTTCTGTTTTTTTTTGCAATCGAAGTGGTCATGAAACCCAGTGTTACCCCCCACCAAAGTGCTTCATATGTATACGTTCTGACAGTTTGGCCCCTCCGTGAACATATAATTTGTTAATTTATCTTCATTAGAACAAGTTGGATGGATTGCCTGTTTGATTGACACTGGGTTTTCAGATTCATAGTTCACGCCATAGAATCTAACACAACACCAAATTTCCCAAAAATCGTTGATAAGGGAAGGATGTTATATATTTAAAAAAAGTGTGACAATGTAAAATAATCGCTGTAAAACAGCTAACAAAAAATCAACAATCATCTTCGCAGTATGAGTGAATAAAACTTGCACCATTATTTGCTTGTAGAAATTGTCGTTAATAATTTATTCGAGTTCAAATTTGACCATTCGTTATCTATAATTTAGCGCTCTGTTAAAATTTTTTGGAAAATGTTATCATAATTTTTGTTAACTAAATGTTGTAGGGATTGAAATCTTTCGGGAGACCTGCAAACTCTTGTCACATTTTTTACACCTACCTGTATGTTGAGGATTCATCTTATCACTGGAAACGCACTCTCTGAAAAATCAATAATAACCACTACCGGGTTAATCCTCACCAACTTGTACTCCTAATAACCGAATTATTTTTTGGCGTAAAAAACTACGACATTTTTCAGTAACTTTGAGGTTAACTATTTACGTTCGATAACAAAACGAATGAGTCGCCATCTGTCGTAGTTCACCCCTCCAATCTCAAATCGTCACGTAAAAGAAAAAACATCTCCCCAACAACGAACTAATACTAGCCATTCTAATTTTATTTGTAAACAGTTACTCCAAGTAAAATGGACGCGTGTGATCGGCTAAAAAATTGGGAGGATTTGGACGTGACGAGAGAGGAAATTGAAGATTTAACCAAGTGCTTGAAACATGATGATTTTCGTAAATTATTGATTGAATATGCTGAGGAGGTGACAAATCCAGAGAATCGTAAAATATATGAGAAAGAAATTGGCGAATTGGAGAGAGAACGTGGCATTGATGTTAAATTTATTAATCCAGAGCCGGGTTACGTCATTAAAACTAGTGTAAATGGTGATAAAAAGTGCTTCATCAATATATCAAAAAGTGATATTGTTGGTAAACCAACTAGTCAACCATCGTATGAGGATGGAAATCGTGGACTTCAGTGGTCCATTCCATTTACACTTGCACCGCCTCGTGACGATGTTGATAAGAAAAAAAATTATTGCACTGTATTCGATGTGGTTTTTCATCCTGATACCTTGTATTTGGCAACAAAAAATTCAAGATTCAGGGAGGTTGTTAACGATACAGCCATGGATGGAGTCGAGAAGAATTTTAAGGTGAGATTGGTTAATTGTTGGAGAATTGGGGCTATGGGTTTTGGCACCGGTTGACCTCCTGGCTTTACCGACGCTGATGTGCGATTGCTAGAAATTTCTATGGAACGTCAGCTCAATTATGGCCAATGGGAATGCTTCACAATATTTTCGCTGCAGTCATATTTTTGTTTGACAGATTCAATTTACGACCTTTTACGACTTCATTTCTTAACAATGACAGACAAAAAAAATTGATATGGAAAATATATATCCCATAGCCGAAACGTGTTTAAACCCACTCAAGTCTTCAGTATTTTCTTTGGTTTTTTTTTTTATGTAGTCTTTTTTTCCCGAATTCATCTTCTTATAATGCCTTTACTTTGTGGCATGATTTTTTAATAGTTCTATTTTTTTTAGTAATAAACAATCTAACGTTGGATATTAAATTTTTTTCCGATGTCCTCGGTATATTTTTCAAGAATTATTATTTTTGCCGTGTGTTTGGAATGGAAGGAAAACTGCTGACATTTATTAGATCAAAAAATAGATACATTCACCGGAGAAATCATAGGGATTTTTTCCTACAGATGTTCAGAATTATAAACCTTATAGCTATAGACTAAACCTATAAATTTATTGAATTATTAGTTCGGTTAATTTGACATTGAGGAAAAATTACTTGAATTTATTACGAGAGAAGTCAACGGAATAATTGGCATGTTTTAAGAAATCATTTAAGCCTCGAAATTTGGATTTATTATACGACTACATTTTTCGCAAAATTCTACACCTGGCTCTATATTTCTTCGAAATGAATTCCTGTTTCTATTTATTTTATTTACGTTTGACAATCAATTTACTGTAGAATATTACGGGTATAATTTTTATTTATCATCTCATCTTTTCAATAATAATATTGAAGATTGTGTTTGTCAGATAAAATGAGAAAATTGAATGAGAATTGCTATTTTAAGAAAGTTGTTTGAAATGGAATTGTTAGACCGAAATAAAGACCAGTGATGCAGAAAGTAACTGTCACATGGCTTCTGTTGAAAAGCCTCGCTGCCTTGGTACCAATAGTTTTTTATTATTCTCTATTTTCCCCAATTTCTCAATTTACATAAACATCAATAAACGATTGAGAGAAAATAAAAAGTAAGGAAATAAATCAATAAGAAAAACATGTAAATATTATTATTCTACAGCGGCCTATGTATGTCTCCCTATTCTTATTAATCTTTTATCGATCTGTTCTCAGGTAACCCTAGACAGAAATAATCTCAAATACCCGAAGATGAACTTCAAAGGTATCAGCCAATCCACAGTAATCCGGAAAAAGCTGGACAAGTCTCCGTCCAATGACCCGTCACAAACGCCGCTGGACATCGAGCCAGAGATCTACCAGAAAATCATGTCGAGTTATGACGAGAGTCGAGAAAAATACGCTAAAAAATTCGAAGATAAGCTCTCACGTCCATCCCCCCCAACAACCTACCTAAACCATTCTAAACCCTCAGAAGACTGCCTCCCCACCGCCATCACAACCCCAAAATTCGTGATAAAGCATCAAACAGATCTAGACATTCAAGACTTTCAAATGTCTAAAAATTCAAAACTTTTCTCCACTGTTCCCAAAAATTTGATCATAATAATTGATCTACCCCTCTTGCGATCGTCCACCGATGCAACTCTAGATGTTCAAGAGCGTTTGCTAACAGTAACAAGTGAGAAGCCAGCGAAATACCGGTTAGAGCTTCCCCTCTCTTATCGCGTTGACCCAGATCGTGGAAATGCAAAATTTGATCCTAAGAAGCGAAAATTAACCGTGACACTTCCAGTGATTAGAGAGCTCAAAATCATTGATCCCATTGACGACAGTGGTGTCGAGAGTGATCATGGTAGTCCACCGCTGGAGTCGAATGTCGAGAGAGCCGAGAGTTCCGATGAGTTGAGTGAAAACACCACAGAACTGATAACCGAAATCGGAGAAATCAATGAACCCTGTGAGACCAATGGAGAGACTGAAGACTCAGTTGTCACTGAGGACTCATTCCTCAGTTCAAATATTAGATATTCACTGCCTCAATACACCTGTAATATTTACGATAACACGTTAGCCATTACTGTTCATGTTAAAAATGTGGCCGCTAATTCGATAAAGCACAAATTTTTGAGAAATAAGTCGGGAATTCATATTGTCTTCTCGTCAATTGGGGCCGGATTTTTCCCGATGTTTTATGCACTTTGCTTCAAGATTCAAGACGATGTCTTTCAGGATGAAACAGTGGGTGTGGAGCCCTGGGACAATAACGTGGTTTTCACTATTGGCTTGAAGAATGTCGATGATGTGGAGCATTATCATGTGGGAATTGATGAGGGATTTATGGAACTGAGGGATTTGCCTCATATTGTAAATTTAGATAAGAAGTTCGAATCTCTTGAATGTAATGATGTGAATATCAATGGACACAGGAAGATTGAAGTTATTCCGGAAAAGGAGGAGATAGTCGTGAATATTAAATCTAATCACGGGGATTCTGATGATGAGGATAATTATGAGGGAAAAGAGAAAAAATTCAACTTACAGAAGTACAGATCTGTCTCGGAAAGCAGTGGTGATGAAGTTTCTAGTAGTAACGGTAGTACATGCAGGGGCATTTTGAAGTACAGGAGAAGTAATTTTTCACGCTCTATGTCGGAATCGAGTATTGATGATACAGCTGGCCTTGCTTCGTCAATCGATTTTAATTATGATTCGGTGCAGGATTTGAATTCGGAATCTGATTGTTGCAGTTTGAAGAAGACAGTCAGGTTCAATGATGTTGTTTCTCGTCAATTATACAGGTAATAACTTTTTTAAATGTAGTTATTCAATGTAATGGTACACTTAGTTGTCTTCAGTACAACAATTATAAATTTAAATTACGACACGTTGTAAAGATTTATGAGCTCAGTCATATAAAATAGTTTCTCATTTCTAGGAACATTCTCTGAATTTCCACGCTTTATTGTAATTAACTGTAGAGCGAGGAACTGATTAAAATGAAAGCCCAACGATCCGATTTGCAATCATTTTTACTTAAGCCTAGTTCATTTTTTTAAAGGAAGCCTTGCTTTAAATAAAAAAAATCAACATTTTCTCTGTTTGCAGGTCGAATTCAAGCATTTTAGGCCGAAGGAAAAAGAATCAACGTAAACTTCGCAAGAAGAAACAGGCATTTGAGCGTCGAATGAGTGAAAGTGAAAATTCAGAGACTGAAGATCGTGATAAATACAAAGTAGAGACTAAAGAGGAGAATCATAGCAGCAAAAATAATGAAAATGTTAAACCGATACTTAACCGTGATAAGTTATCAGGGCCTCTGACTCCAGACAATGAGGCTAAACAATCAAACGACAATGTGAATGCATCACCGAGAGCTGAGTTCAAAAATGATTTGATTTTCGATCTTGATATATAGATTATTTTGAATCTTATCATACACAGTAATCACCCGATTTATTAGTGATTATCACAGATTAATGAGAATGTTCAATCGATTTAGCACGAAACATTCCGAGATAATCAACGAATTGTTCTCTCTTCAATATTTTCATCGATAATAATCACGTTGCATGTAGACAGATTTGTGAGAATTTTACTTGGTGTGGAAATGAAATGAACCTAGGGTAGGAACTGAATTTATTAGCAATTTATCTAGGATACAAACATGTCTTCGATACAAATTTGTATATTGCATAATTTTCATACAGCGTGATAGTAGATTAAAAATACCACTAACTGAATTGTGAATTATAAAAACAAAAATGTGATAGGTTTCGAATTAGCCCCGAAGAATCATGGAATTATCAAGTTTTTAATTACGTAATATCGCTCGTGAATCACTCATTGAGTCCAGTCAAACTGTATTTAATTTACTTGCGAGTATGGAATAAGGCGAATGGCATGCCTTTAGCATGAGGAATGTTCTTTTTCAAATAGGGAATACCAATAATTGAACAATGTTGAAAACATTGTTTGTTATTATTTTTTTTGCTATTATGGATTGTCAAGATTTTTGCAGGAATTACTCATTGTTACTCATTGATCTTATTCCATTATACAAGTCCTTCATCCATGAGCGCCATTTTTTTTAAATAAATGAGACATGTTTGTTTGTATTAATAAAAAAGTATCTTCACGAAGAAATAAAGTCGAAAGTTACAAATTGGTATTTCTATATATATTTTATATTTAACGGAATTTATTGCAAGAAAAATACAAATAGATTCCTTACAATAGGCCATCGCCCAAGGGCCTTCAGCCAGGTGTTTACATGTGATTGGTTATGTGGAGTTTAATAGTTTTAGACCGTAGATATGATACATTTATGTGTAAATAATACGGTGATGTGGGATTTTGATTTATTCTGATACTATTTCTCCCCAAGTATCATTTCCAGATAGTTCTATACTGAGGGATTGTAAATTTTCGAGCAATGTAAGAGGTGGATATTTAAATCTGCATGTAGCATTGGGGTTGCGCTCATGGCAAAGGTTAAGAAAGTGGTCCAGCTTATTTAATGCAAAATTTGATGTTAGTTGGTTGAGTCTGTTGAGGATGGGTTCAATTTTGATGCGTTCGTGCAGGACAGTGTTTGAAGGGTTGTGGAGAGGGTTATCGGGGTGACTATAATTTTCTGAGTGCCTGGTCTAGCAAATAATACGAGGTGATGTGCGTAATCCAGTATCGGACGGCATATAGCCTTATAAATTTTAACAACCTGTTTAGTGTTGAGGCCTTTGTTTTTATCAGTAAGGCTTCGAAACTTAGTTCCTCTCGCATGGTATTTCTATTTCTTTCCGAATATGAGTAGTTCAAGTTTTACTGCTTAACAGGGAAGGAGTTGGGAATTCTTCATAAGACGACAATTGAGATTGATCTACTAACAGGGAAAATGTCCCAAGTATTCCTCACTGACTTTTATAAGTTTGAAATAACATTTCCGGTTAAAATTTAAGGTACGTATTTTTGACAGCAAAAGAATATTACAGGTACCTACTTATGATTAGGGTCTAATAATTGAATGTCCGAACTCCGTGGATGATATTGGATGGATATGACATAAAAAATGAAAAATTTACGTTTGATGAATTAAAATGATCCCATACGGAAACAAAAAAAACAAAAATGCACTGACAAAAAAAAGTTATATAGCTTTAGGGTAACACCTGATCGTGATCTCTAGAGTGAAAAACTAAATTAATAAATGTTGTATTCGTCATTTATTAATTCGGAGAAGTTCCTTCGACATCTCGAAATTGCAGTAGTGGTGTCCGCGGGTGTAGTCAGCGGAATAAATCCAGAGTGGGGCAAGCAATTGAGGCCTGTGGGTGGGAGGAGTGTTGTATGAGTACAGGACTGTATGTATTGAAGGTGAAAATTTGTTTAGGTGATAATTCGGATGATGTGTGGTAGGTTTTGATTAGAGGAGCAGTGAGAATTCGAATGTTCCAGGACTGTCGTTCCAAATTTTGGCGTGATTTTATTCTTAGACATTCAAGAGGTTTTCAATACATTAATCTGGAAATTATGATAAAATGCATAGAAATGAAAGACTAATTCCATTTGAAACTTAATGCATTCGCCATCTTTATTTTCATTGATTCACAGGTAAATAAACATTTTCACGTGTCAAAAAATAAACGTGACACTTCACATGAATTAATAACTTCATATTTATTCCTATTTCTCATTCATCACTAATCACAAATTCATATCCAACACGATTTTGAGAATATTATCCATTGACATAAAAATCTGACGTATAATAAATTGAATCCACAATTTTACCTGAACATTGAATCATTCGCTGGCTTCTAGGGTGGGAATAGTAAATAGAATCATAAAAGAATAAACAAGGTAACAATGTTGTCAATAATGAGTAGATTAATTCGAGTGAGGGACGTCGTGGGTGGGCCTCAAGTGAGGCGATTGTTTCGTCGGGTGGAGGTTTCTCGTTCGTCCGCGTTTTTCGGACTGCCAGTCGCAGTCGGAGGGATTGAGATGATCTGGGATGAGACAGATCTTGGCTGGAGGTCATCAGAGAAATTCTGATCCACCAGTTCCTCAAGTTTCTTGGATAATAGCTCAATCCTCTCAGTAGAATCTTTATCGTTCTGTGGAGAATATATATTTTTTAAATGTTTTACTCTGGCCGTCATATGTCCAATTAGAGCATTACAAACCTTGTAATAAACTTTAGAATTGTGCACAATCTTCCTAAAGTCTCTGATGACATGTTCAACTTTTCGATAAACATGATTCTTCAATTTGTAGCCGATTGTCTCTAGGAACATTGGACTCTTGATCACTTTTCGATAATCTTCAATCTGAAAAAAAGAGTAATTGTACTATTTTTTGGGTCAAAGATGAATTTCTCTCGTTTACAATAAAATTTTCGCATTTATAGGGTATCTAGATGTTTAATGTAAAATATTCTATAGAAAAATCAATATAATTTTATTTTTCTATTCAACTTATTCCATTCAGATATTTTTTCCGAAATTTCTTGGCCCAAATTTTTCTCTTCAATAGAATGGAGGAAAACTAATATAATTTTCAGGTTTCTCTACGGTTTCTTTTTCGCGTGTAGTCACCTGAATCCTTACACTAAGACTAGAAGAGCTCTCAGCCTCCTTGGAGCTTTCCCCCGGGAACTTAAAAAGCCTAGTAGCATCCATCTTCCATAAGACCCTATAAATTCCCAAAAGTTTTTCCAGCGCAGCTGGTTCCAACGAGTTGCTCTGCTGTTTTCTCCTCGAGCTGTACCAAACAGACCAGCCCTTATCATTTGATTGTCCCTTACCCTTTCTCTGTTTCCCGGAAGCTACTTTGGACCCGGTGCCCTCAACATCATCCTCAGCGATGCTGCAGATAGGCACTTCTTTTGGAGGCTCAATACTCCCTATGCACTTCTGGGACGAAACCTTGGACGACGTTGGCTTCGTTGTAGTTGAGAATCTCCTGAGAGTCTCCGAATAAGTAGCCTTTCCAACGACATCGACAAGTGTCATCACTGCAATCGTATGACTCGCCTCTAGAGAAAAAGACCTCTCCGGGTCCCCTGTAGGCTTCCGCCAAGGCTCATCACTCTTGACATCTCTGATCCGACAGTCACTCTGACCATCCCTTGGACAATTCGATGAACCGTCGCTTTTAGCTACATTATTCAACGTCTTAATCAGCCAAGAGTCTGTCTTTACGTTGGCCCTCTGTCCTTCCTTACCACTCCCACTAGCATCAATAACAATTGACTTGAGATCCTCCTCCTCCTCTTCAGAAGCTTCATAACTCGAGCCGAAATCTTCGACCTTTGTTTCATAGTCTGTGGATTTTTTTTTCACGTTCAAAGCATCTAAAAGGAGCTCAGCAGACGCGCACGCAGCCTTCCAAGTCACGTCTCTGCGAACATCTTGAGAACAAGTCGAAGACGACGACGAAGTTCCATTGGAGAAAGTTCCTTTTTCAGAGGTGAGCTCAGGATTTTCTTCGTCTGGTCGTCTGTAATCCTCGAAGAACGTCGCTGGTGGTTTGGGCACCTGTTCAGCTTGCGGACAGTTTTTCTTGAATCCGGAGGACTCGTGCTTACGAGAACGCTTTGACTGACCCTTTTTCTTTGGAACGTTGTAGCTTCCGGGTTTCATGTAGACTTTTGTATCCTCAATGCTGTCATCTGGGGGCTTCTTCAAGATTGTAGAGTCCTCTAGAATTTGATTAGCTGTCCAAGGAGCACTCTGAATCATCCTCATATTCTTCAGTGTCCTCAGCTGACGATTCGCGTCCATCTTCGATGTTCCCACAACGTCAAAAGCACTCTTCGGAGGGTCGCGGAGGTTCCCGGATGTCTTGGCACCCCATAAATTCTGAGATACTGGAGACAGTGAATCCTCCTTGCTTCTCATGCTGGCGAACCAGGCGGACAGATTGATTGTCTCTCCCTTGGAGTTATCAAGCTTCTTGGATTCTATTTGGCTGACTAACGTCATGTTTGATGGATTGGGGTAGAGAAGATTTGAGTAGGACGGACCTGAGGAGATGCAGGGACTCCAGATGCTCATCGTCGTCTCGATGTTCGATGTCTCGGGTTGAGGGATCATCAGGTTCTGGAGTTGTTGGGCTGGAAATGTCTGCAGGTCCTTCATGTTACGAGAATTTTCGGTAATCGTCCATTTTGTACGCACTTTACTCTCACGCGCCACTGACAGCCATCTTGGCTTCTGGTCCGGCGTTTGGATCGGGTAGGAGATGTTGCGATTGGTTTTGAGTATTTGGGAGGCCGTGGTAGGGCCTGGGGAGTTGCTGAAGAGGTTGTAGTTAACGTAGAGTGAAACGTCCCCCGGGAAGGATGATGTGTGGGAAGGATTCTCTTGGAGGGGCTCATCGGAGAGAGTGTCCAATTTCTTGAAGTTTCTAGTTATGTTGTCGAGGAGGGTAGAAGTCGCCAACTCCCAGGCTTTGAAGGCCTTTTGGAGGTCCTTGTCGAATTTCTGAGAGAGGGAGAGGTTCGGCTGTTTATTCAGGTAGTTATCTAAGGCCAGCCAACCGTTGCTGATCCGAAGGAATGAGTTCATGAGGTCTTGACCAAATGCTCTGTCGTTCAGGTAGATCGGAAAGCAAGTGGAGGACTTGGAGAGGGCGATTTTTGTCGCTGAAGAGAGACTTAACAGCCAGTTTCGTCGGTAGGTCGAGTTGGAGGTTGTCAGGAGGTTCTGCATCTCAGTGCAACCGGTGTAGATCATCCTCCGGAGAACCTCCGGAGAGTGCAGGTCTTCTGGGTGGGAGGTCTGGGTTTCTACGGTTTTGGAGGTCGTGGGGTGGTCATCAATGTACCAGGATTTGTAGCCTTTCGGGATTTGCTTGGGCGTTAGGGGGAGGGAGATCTTGGGAGGATCATC
Organism: Psyttalia lounsburyi; assembly: GCA_030522865.1. Lineage (NCBI taxonomy): Eukaryota > Metazoa > Arthropoda > Insecta > Hymenoptera > Braconidae > Psyttalia > Psyttalia lounsburyi. Next base: position 15,414 of record JAPYZN010000999.1, read on the forward strand.
GTCTTTTTCAAGATCGAGGGAGGTACTGCAGAGGGCAGAGACCATCTTCTCGGCTTCGATGGTGAAGTCGAAGTTCGAAGAGTCATCGAAGTACTTGTCGAGTTTGGAAGTCTTGGATGGGGTGGCTGGAGGAGTTTTTAGCCTGGAGATTTCCGGCACCTGAGGAGAGAGGATTCATGGTTCCTAAAGATGATTAAAGATTCATGGGATAACGCCATTCAACGAAGTGTTTAATTACCTCGAAAATTGACTCATTCAAATTCAACCGATTTTCACAGGTCAACGAGTTTTTCTCGGGATACAGGAGCTCGGAATGTTGGGCCTTCGTTGCAGAGATTGGGGCCATTTTCTCGTTAGAGTAGTTAATAAAATTAGAAGTTGATGGTACACTTCCTATGCTACTAGAAAAACCGGTTGAAGTGTTTTCATAATTTCTGCTTGTGGCGTATGTCGTTGGGACGCTGTAATAGGGACCCTGTTGGGCTTGCTGAACTCCTTGATGAGACAATTGGCCCTGGGACGGCGACCGTTCATGGATTAGACAGATTTGATGCGATTCGGGGGGCTTGTAATACGTCTGGGGTATAACTGTCGGATTGTAAGTAGAAAAGGTATCGGTGGCGCAAGGCTGACTGTAACAAGTGGGCGTTTGTAAGTAAACCGGATTCAGGGATTGGAGTGGAGCTGTCAAGTGACTCTGGAGGGGATCGTAAAGAACCACTGGCGCTGGAAAGGGAATCGGTTGTTGAAGGGCCACTTGAGGGTATTCCTTATAACGGGGACGGGATTTTTGGTGCCATTTCGGAGATTTTATTCCTCTGAAGTCTAGAATAATTGAAGATTTCTTTTGATATTTTTATGATTTTTCGACAATTGTTTTCAGCAAAAGCTTAGAAATTGTGAGAAATTCCTTAATTAAAAAACAAATCTACACTTTTGTTATTGATTATTCAGGCGTGGATAAAAAATGTCAAACCTTGTGTCCTTAAACTATAGTGGGAATTATTGGTAACTGGATGTCTTCGCATATCAGGAAATGTCGATTGAACTTGGGGAGCTCCACAGTATGCATTGTAGGAGCTATACACCAGCGGCTGTTGAGGTAAAATCACTGACGGAGTTGATGACGGGGTCTGGTAAATGGCTGGGGTTATTCCTGGGGGTTCTAGGGAGGATCGACTCGTCGATTCCACTGGAATCCCAGGGTAAACCATCACTAAATTGATTCAGAAATTACATATTTGCTTTCGTGGTTCACTGACAGTTTGACGGGTAACCTGAAATCAATAGAATATCTATTTTTACCTGAATTTTTGAGGTCGATTTCTCGGAAGAAATTTCTGCCGATTTCCCCACGAAATTCATGATTTTATCCTGTCAATGAGAGGCTCGAATGGAAAATTGAAGTGAAAGGTGAACCGTCGTGGGAAATAGTGGATGAAAGGGGATGAAATTCGTTTTTGTTTAGGATTTTTTTTCAGGAGGATTATACGTCTTTTTTTGCTGTTTGCCAATACCCGAACTTGGGGAAGAGCCAGAGAATTGTAGGACTAACGTTACTGCCAAGATCATGTAGACGGCAAGGAACAATATTAAAATTGGGATATGCGTGAAATTGCGCTGTTGCTACTGATAACAACGATGAAGCGTTTTTTAGGTTGAAAACATTTGAACATTCGAAAGACTCTTTTTAAAATTTACATTTGCCAACAACCAATTTCCAATTTTCAAAACTGCTCATAAATTAAAAAATGTGAATTAAAAATAAAAAAATAAGAAATAAAACAGTAGAGAAGTCACCTATAAGAAATTAAGAACAAAGAAACAACAAAATGTTTCTAATTTTACTCAACTTTTTTTTATTTATACCATCATTTTATAACACACTCCAGTTCAATTAAATTATCATTGTTTTTAATTTAATTCAATCTCTACACACACAGAACATGTCGTTTTTCTTTTAATTTTAAATATACTTTTCATGTTTTGTTTTTCGTCACGGAATAAAATTGTGAACAGTGCCGAGCAGATTTGCAACGCCTAAGAAGACATGTTATCCACATTGTTGCACGTGAATATTACAATTGATTCACTTTGGTGAATAATTGAGAAATTGAGTTGAAAAATTAAAGGTAAAAAAAAGAAGCTCATCACTCGATTTCTCCCCATGTGAATCAATTTCCATCGAATATTTCAGTGAAACGATTGGAGAATTGTCCCCCCGAGGGATCGCTTTCCAAGGCAGTGTGAGGAAATATACGAGGCGACTGGTGATGCAAATAACATCCCATGCACGAGAATTGGCCCGTTTTATTAATTTATTAATAATTAACTTAATATTATCAATATTCAATAATTTAATATGACTCTATTCTCTCTTTATCATCTTCACAATCTCAGAATGCAATATCGGTGATTACGATTTATCCTCCCCTCTCCCACTCTCGAAACCAGAATTGTGCAATTTTTATTTTATTTCATTTCACGGCAATTGAATTAAGCGTACAATTAATTCAAGTGGAATGAGAAGTTGACAGTTGTGTTTCATTCAATTGCTTGGAATGATTTTAGGGCCTCGGGTAATTTACGTCATCCCATCAATACCGAAAAATTCCAAAGAATCAGAATTTTTTCTATCCCAATTAATCATTTCCATCATTGAACTTTTTTCCCCCCACCAAAGTGAATTCTCATTCCCCTCTAGTCATTCTCACATTATTCGTAGTATTCTTCAGAATTATTTGTAACTCTTTTGTCACTAAAAAAGGAAAAAATCGTTTGTTTTTTGGTATTTGTGAATGAGGAGATGCATCGCATCGCCGTTTAACAACGCAACAAACAACGTCAACATTATCTTTTGATTTTTCCCTCCAAACGGCAATGATCATTGCTGGATTATCCCATTAATGCCACCACCACTCGACTCCCACGATGCCCCCCTCTCATTGTTTTTTTATTATTTAAATTTTTAACGTTTTCTTTTATCTGCAATTGTTTTTTTTTCATTAATCTATAGAATTTAATTACCCACGAAGGAACGGTAGGCGGTACCGATAACACAGAGAAACATCAGGACGAAGTGCGCTAATTTGTTGAGAATTGTTGTTGCTCCGTTGCACTTGTCGGTGAGACATGAGCACACTTCTTGTCGTCCACCGAAACCCCCGCGCTGGTAACAACGGCCTTTATAGTTCGACTCGTCGTAACCGCAAGTTCGAATTACTCGAGTTTCTGGTACAACTGGAAATTGTAATTAACATGACGAACAACTCCGGAAATTGGGGGGACGCTCTGAAGCGTACCATGTATAGGAGAATTTTGTAAAAATATAGGGCCGGTTATTTTTGTTTTGAGATTTTGAAGATTTGATTTATTGAAATCTGATGAATTTGCTAGACAATTCTACTGGATTTTCATTGAAAGGTTCAGTAGAAAATAATTTAGAAGTCAACAGAATTTGATTTTGGTATACAACTTCTTCAATTAAAACATTTTCTGTCCTCAAATTTTGAAAAAATATTGTCTATCAAATTTGCTACTGTTTTATGGATTTTTTCGTGAGTGTGTTAAACATTTTACGTTTTTTTTTTTCGTTTTCCTTAACAATCAAAAACACTCTCATTATTTCAAAAAGAGATTTGTTCTACAGTACTGAAGATAAATAATTGTAAACAGCAGTGGCACTTTTTCTCAAAAGCTGTAAGTATTTCGATCATTTAAGATAAAAATCCGCTTCTTAGATTCGAAAAAGTACATCAATTGGTGGAATGCTAAAGCGTTAAATGCTTATTTTATTTGTTATAAAAATCATAATTCATCTTCAATTTTACCATTTCACTCCTAAAATAATTATGTGAATGATAAAATTTCATGGAGTTGCAAATCTACAAAATAAGGTACTCCACTTTATGATAGGTCTGAGAAAACTTACGTCCATTAACTCCGAATTCAATGGACTGCACGGTTTTCCGGCACATGGTGTACTTGGTACCTCCGGATCCGAGACTATCACAGCTTCTTAATAATTCGTCAGGAGGAATTGGCTTCGCACATCGGGTGTCCTCGTGGCTATTGCAGACGTAGCACTGCAGTGCATCCACTCCTGAAATAAAATAAAAGCCAAAAAATATTGAGTAACTTCCCTCTGGGAGCGAATCATCAGATCATTGTCCAAAGAATTTAAAGAATGAATTACAAATATTTCGGTCGTTATGCAGAAGAGCTCGACCCCACATTTTTATTAAATAATCGTAGTAAATATGCAAATCATAGTAATTTTTTAAACTTCAGTGAGCGAATAAATATGAAGTGTCGAAAAATAATGAGAATGAACAACGAGGTATTTACACCCTTGAGATCAGAATTAGGTAAGATTATCACATTTTTTGTAAATATATTGTTATTTGCGAAATTTGTTTTTTTTCCTTACCTAAACACATTGAACAATGAAATGAAGATGTTTACGATCTATTTCAATGAGGATTAATTTGACGAACAATTAACATAGCCACGAGATCTTTAAATTGTGCGGGACTCGCTCACGGCTGGAACTGGTCGAGTTTTATATGCGGTATATGTTCGGATAGCTCAGATGGGAAGAGCACCCGACTTGTAATCGGAAGGTCCCGGGTTCGATTCCCGGTCTGAAAATATCTGAATTTTTTCTTCAGTTATTTGTGGACTAAATATATTGAGAAGGAATTCCCACCTCCACTGTCCTACCTTAAAAATGTGGAACGCATTCCTCCTACCTAATTCCCATCTGTTGAAAACCTGTTTACTCCATAATTACCAATATTACATTGATTATTGTCAATTATCACCCAAAACTTCAATTTTTCAATTAAATAAAAAAATTGTTATTGTAAACATTTCAACATAGAAATAGAGAAAATATTCTTATAGTCGGTATAAAGTGGACAATCTTGACCCTTAATAAATAAAAATCGGATGAACAGCGCTCAAGGTATTGAAAACAAAATTAAGAATTAAAAAATTGGTCGAGATTGTTGGTCGCTCGCTACGCTCGCTCCCATTATTGTTGCGTTGAACTACTATCTTCCCGACTAATTCTCAACGCAATCCGTAACGCGATTTTTTTCTTTCATTTGGCCCTTGACGAGCCTCGTAACGAATTTCCCGATAAGCTGAAATAATATTAACGTAGAAATTT
>JAPYZN010001000.1:0-26491 GCA_030522865.1 Psyttalia lounsburyi
ACAGCGCTTCTTACATAATGTAGGCCACAAAAGCCGTTGTTCCCGGAGCAAAATGCCGCCGGGAAGTTCGTACTTTCGGGTAGGGGATGAAGAAAAAAACTTTTTTTTTTCTCCCGTGAGAGGGCGTCTGAGAGCGTCAAGTATACTAAAGTCAGCATAAGTTTTGATATATCTCTGGGTACCCCCTCTCCAGGTAATTTTCATTTGTAACTATGGCCCCCACTCCTAACAGCAAAGGAAAAAGTGATATTGACTACAGTATACGTATATTGCGAAACGTACAAGGCGGACTTTTCAAAGCAATCTTCCATTCAAACGCAAACATCTGGGGAGAAAAGTAAAACATCAAATATATTGACAGGTATTTGGTGATTCATGTCTTAAATGCGAATTATTATTAATTTTATGATTTCGGAGCACGCCCATTTTTACGGATTCATCATTTTATATGTGGTCTTGTGTATGCCAAAAGGCACCCAGCGAGTCCATCGGTTGACTGAAACACCACCTAACGTGAGAAAAACAATAAGTTTTTATATCGACATAAAACGCCCAAAATTCCTCCCCAGTACACCATCTACGTTCTCAGACGCGCCCTACATTAGTCACAGATACGTCTTCCGTAGTAAGGATGCGCCCTGCCTTACTCACAGGTACGTACTCCATAATAGTTCCGGCGCCACCACTATAAAATTCTCCTCATAAACGCTTACAATCTCCCCTATAATCTCTACATTGAGACTTATTGTACAGATGACTTTTGAGCCCCTCACCTCGAGTGTGAAAACGATCTCAATCGTCATTGGTCGATCCAAGAAATAAAAAAAAAATCACAGAAGGATTGGGAAAAATCCCTCACCTATTTCCATTCATTTTCATTTAGTACCTACTTTCGTTGATCGGAGCTAGCTGTACTCCCTGTGCAGCAAGTGTCGTTGCAGTGAACGCAACTGTCGAATGTCTTTCATTTTATTTTTCTTCATTTGTCGGGGTTTTTAACACTCGAGACGTAAATAAGAGGCTCGCATTGTTACGAGTGAAAGGAAAGGTATGACCACCGAGGAAAAATTCGATGCTGCTGTCAATGTCATCAGAAATCTTCCCAAAAATGGTGAGTACCTGGTGGAGACAAATATTTTATCCATTGAAATTTATCAATACGAGGGGTCAGAACTTTTCATCAACAATTTCATCGTCAATTACCTCGTTTTCGAGGCAATTTGTGATGTCGTGTGCGTCGAGACAAAGTCCACATCAAGTCATTATCTTTCGGTGATTAAGGAGGAGAAAATATGGAAAATTTTATCTCGTTGAATTATTGTTATTCCAGCTTTTTTTCCATTTATTATTGGGATTTTTAGGTTTTGATTTTTCATTCATTTTCTCAAGTATTTGGTCTTTTATTTATTATTGGTAACTATTTTAATATCTGCACTGGTTTCTCGTGCCTTACACATAATTTTGTATTGTTAAAATTTGCAGGCGAATGTAGGGAAAAGGATGTAATAAATAAAAGTGTAAGAAAAATTGATTTTTTATTGTTATTTTCATATTACCCCTCAGGTTTTTTTTTCATGATTGAATGGGTAATTCATGCATTGAAGTCAAGAATCTAGTGCTCTTGATGCATTATTGATGATCTTTTTTTTTGCTCTCAGATGCTACTCCTCGTTATGCCATTATTGTTCATTCATAACTCAAGTTTTTATCTGTTTCTAATCATTATCCGTTAACAGACACTTACAGTTTTTATTCAGGATACGCTCCAGCGTGAAGTTTCGAAAGTGAGAATAACTACGGGAATATTGTTGGGTACTGATGAGTGCAAAAAATTGGATTAACACTTTCACATTCTCACTTTTAATAATGATTTTGAGGAAGAGATTTGCAAAATCCGATTGATTGATGGGTGAGGGGAGAATTATTTCGTGATTAATGGGAAGATTGTGACTCTGAACTTCAGTTTTAGATTTATTTATTTTTCTTCTGGTTAGTTGTTCACATTAAAAAACTGAAACTAAATAATTGCGTAATATTTGCGGAGAACTTGATATCGTAGGACAAATTTTGTTCAACTAATTCCCTAAAAATGTCCTGCTAGCAGATTATGACAATTCCGACAATTGTACCACTTTAGCTAAAAAATAAATATTTTCAAAACCGGTGAAAATAGTCAAAACAGTTGACAGAATCAGTCACGTAAAATAAAGCTACTTCCGCCATTTTTCCCCGTCATTCCCAAAAGAAACAAAATTAACCCCGCCATCTCCGATAATCCTCAGGTGCATATCAACCGAGTCACGAACTCCAGCTCCGTTTCTACGCATACTATAAACAGGCGACTGAGGGTCCCTGCCAGCAATCGAAACCGGCCTTCTGGGACGTGGTGAGAAAAGCCAAATGGGATGCCTGGATGAGACTCGGCAACATGAGTCGCCAGGAAGCGATGAACAATTACGTGGACGAGTTAAAGAAGATCGTCGAGACCATGTCCTACACCGACAATGTCGCCACTTTCCTGGGGAGTTTGGATGCATTTTACGAGAGTGTACCTGCTGAGGATCTTGAGCTGCTTGTCGGACCTGTCATCGAACGCATGAGGTCGCAACCAGGCTCTCCACTATCTGGATCTCCTCTAGGTAAATCAGGAAAATGGAAAATTCAATAGCTCATTCGAGGAATTATTCTTCGACGCTACCATTATTTTTTATTTCTTATATTTTCATTTTTTTAATGAGTTTTTTAAGGAATTGGTTCCTTCTATGTTACAAATATTTATTTTTTCTTTTATCCTTATTTTCTGTATTTTCTCTTCAAGAATTTATTCCTTCAATGCCGCAACTATTTATTTGCCTTTCATCTCCATAGAAAGAATCAAATTTTCACAGTAAAAATAGAGTTCGTATGAAATTATTCTCAGCATGGAAAATTATTAACTATTAATTCATCTCTTGTTTTTTTGGCCGTGAAAAAATTCCAAATATTGGTGATACAATAATCTGCTGGATTACACTCATTATCACTAATATTTTGAATTTATTCACGTGCAAATAAAGTCGTTGATATAAACAGTGAATTATTTTGTAATTTCTTATTAGATAATATTTTTCATGAAATTCTCCTCAATATTTACCAATTGATTAAGACTTATCGCCCATGGAATTCATTTACTACTAATTGATATGTTTCTTTCTGTTAAGATGAAGAAAAAAGGGAGGAGTCATTAATTGTTCTAATTAATTTTCAATTGCCATGTTTTCTACGTTCAAATAATGAAACAAGACATGAATCAATAATTAAAAAAAAAAAATCTTTCAACTCCCAACGAATGATTGTCATCAGGATCAAGGGAAACATCTCCTCAGAGAGTCAGAAATCCTACGAGACATATATCAAGCAGTTTGGAAACAAGTCCAGCAAGTAGTCACAGTGCAAGTCCTCTACCACCCGACACAGATGGTGAGGACGAGGAATTCAAAGACACAGTCGAGGTAAATTTCCATCGAATGGGAGATGTATTTACAAACTACTCGTGACAATGTTTTATGCAATTCAGAATGACTCGTAATTTCTAATGCATAAGTTAGCGATTTTTTGTTCAATCGTCAAAGTTTGATTGGAAATGACTCAGGATGTAATAAAAAATGAAGAAATAATATTTAAAGTTTGTCATTTGTATTTTTCATTTTTTTTTTAAATATTACGTACCTCGAACTGCAAATTCATGCGTCGAGTAAAGCGATGCGAGGTGACGTCAGGAAAGAAAAACTGTCAGGTGAGAAGAATATAACCGTCATGTGACCGTCACTGACGTATGTAAAAAGATCAACCATAAGTGCTTTTTTTCATTTTTTTTAAATTTGTAAATCTGTAATTGCGCCATTACTTAAATGCAATATGACCCTCATGAAGTAAGTGGGAACACATTTTTGTGATGTGACAATAAATGATCCATAGTGAATTGGTAATGTGACGTGTTACTGACGGTCATTTTTTCACAGCAACAAAATTATTTTTTAATTTATTGATCAGAGTAATACTTATATGCTTTCGTCGGTTCATTTATATAATTAATGTTTTGCAGGTCGTACCTGAAAGAACGATCACAAAATGCACTCCGAGCAATGCAAAAGTGGCGAAAAGTCTGACGAATGGATACAAGAGTGACGTCGAGGAGACCAAGTGCAATCCAGACAGAGGCCGCTCGAGGGAGAAGAGGGACAATGCTGAGTTTCTCAATCAAATTGCCGTTACCATGCAGAATCTCCAGAGGGATTTGGACAGGATCACTGAGAGGGTGAGGGGGCTAGAGGGAAGGGCGTTGCAGGCACTGGCACCACAACCCGTAAGCAAATTTTCCATATGATTTTGTTTGCTAAATCAATTTTGAATGATTATTTTCAAATATTTTCGCTTGAAGTGACTGTCGAGACGGTGGAATGTCATGATGACTTTAGTGCTCGAGTTGAGATCATTTTTTGGAATTATTAATTAAATATTGAACAGTTTTGAGGGTCACATCATTGTCAAAATTATTTGACTCAAAACTATGTTGAAATGATTTTGTGTGTTAAACAATTGTTAAAACCATTGTAAAATAATTTTGAGGGGCAAAAAATTATCAAAAGTATTGCCAAATGATTTCGACGGTCAAACAATCGATGATTGAAATGTGTTAATTCATTTTAGGAACGAACAAGTGTCTATCCTATGTGGTGGCCGCTGAAGGACTGCTCCCCTCGGATATTTGCACTGATGATCCTCTGGCCATTCGTAGTCCAAGGTCTCATATCGCTGGGGCAACGCTATCGTCAAAGAAAAATGTGATGTTCTTGATAAGAAGTTGCAGATTTAAATTCAGCAGAATTATCTGCATGTGGGCCTAAATAAACGCTTTATCGTGTATTTCTAGGGACTTCGAGCATTCCGGATGTCTTTGACATCTCAAAAAGTTCATAATGTTCAAAATGAAGTTAGAAATTTAATAAAATTGGAAGGGGAGAGGGCAATTAATGCAATACGGATATGGTAAATTCTGATTGTTTTGCATCTTTGTTAATTGGCAATATCTCCGAAACTATTGAATATATTGAAAAATATCATGGAACATTTTCTGTAGAGAATTAAATTTTCAACACAAAATGTCTTGCGATGCTTTTTCCTCTATCCAGCCATTATTGAGATAACTGCACTCAATGAGACGTCAATGAGTAGCTGTTTACTACTTCCTCGTTGAACTATTCGCGAAAAAATAATAACCGAGAAAAATTGCTCAATACCGTTCAGAATAAGTACCCACTCCATCGTTTAAACCTTGAACTAAATAAATGATAAGTAGACCAGGTCAAATTGTTCAAAAGAGTCACAACTATTTAAATTTTTGTACAACAAAAAAACGAATTATCTTCTCGAAAATTAATTCAATTTATAGCGAACAATGTTGAAGTTTTATTTTTCGCAGCATTTCACATTTATTGATAATTATTGCAATATTTTGTAGATTATTAAGAAATTTTTGTTTCTAATTGTTGAACGCTTTTATTTTTCTCTTCCGCTTTATTTTTCAATGTTTAAGGGTTTTGGTGAATAAAATTGTATGATGAATCGATTTTTAAATAATTCAAGACATGAGAATATGTAATATATAGATTTATGTGGGATAAGTAATGAATTTTGTATGTCGAACATTTTTAGTCAAATATAATATCAGATGAGTCAATTGTTATTTAAGGTCTTATTTCAATTGTCGACATTTCCTTATTTATATTTGTTCATTCTTTTATGAGTTTATCGGCTTTCCTTGAAGTCTAACGTCAGCAACATATGCGAGCAACCAAGAATTATAGAAAGATTAACATTCATTGTTTCTAACAAAGAGAATTTGCTCTTTAAACGGTGAAATGAGAATTCTATTATCTCAGAAAATTTTGTAGACTAATCTTTCGAGAGTAATTCACAAAAAATCTCGAAAACTATTTACTGTATGAAAAAACCCCACAAACTTTTTTAAATAGAAAATGAAATTTTCGGTAAAGAAAATTTTCGGTTCTCTACAAAAATTTTTCTATCTTTTCTAGAATCCGAGCTACGCTTTCCCCACCGAAACCTATCCATTTCCTTCCTCCAGGCGTCCACCCCCCTACTAGCGTATTGGCCAGTCGATTGTTCTCCTCCGACGCCTTTTTATCACAAAACCCACTGATAAAGCGTCACAACTATCCCTGAAACGTTCAACAATGAAAATTCAATGTTCCCGAGTTTTCAGTCGACCAATGAGAACCCTGTTATCCCCACCACTCAAATTTTCGGGGACAGGCAGGCGGTGATTTACAAAAGCCATCTGTTTAGGTTTCGCGTGTCTCCGCGTTTAGCATTTAGTATTCCACAGGTTGTCCTCTATTTCGAGTACATATTCCCCTAGAATAGATTCTTAAAGAGTTTGGGTGCTCTGGAAAGTCCCAGACATGTATCAGAATAAGTGAAATTCACCCCTAGACTCAATTTTTTGCTTGATAAAATCACATTAAATCTCATTAAATTAGTCGGCATGTTTTGTCTTCTGTTGTTTATGAGTGCAATTGGGTTCCCTTTGTCCAGAGCAGACGATCCGGAGCTGGGGACCATCATCTTCGCTAATGTCGTAAGTGAGCCTATCTCTCAGAAAAACTTACATTCACTTCGGGGGAGAATCGTGTTTGACATTTGCTAGTGTAACCTTGGGGGCACTTTCACTTGACGCGGTTTCACTCCGAACGTCATTGGGGCAGGGAATGGGGTATCAAGAGCAAGGCCAAAAGTGCAAGTGAAGAGTTGAACATGCGTTTACATATGGAGAGTCATTTTTCTTCAGGTATTCATTGGAAAATGAAGAAAAATTAATTATTGGAATGATTTTAACAGATCTTCATTTTCATTATTGCATTTCTTTATTTTTGATATTTATTCAGGTATTTTTTAACATTTGTTTTTTTTCCAGTCTTTAGATTGTGGACGAAATAATTAGGGTTATTGACATTTTTGTGTCTGGAGTTGAGACATTTGTCCGTTTGTTTTGTTTATCTAGAATTCTTGGGTTGTTTTTTTTTATGAGAGGGATAGGACCGATTGTAGAGGTGGAATGTTCCACGTGATCCAGCACTTATTGATTTATCTTGCAATGTGGGTACGTGGAAATGACGAGTGCAATTTGTCACCTGATTTGATTTTTGTTTAATAATACGCATAACGAGACATGTAAATACAATGAAAAAAAATTGAAAAATTTACGCTGACTGCTGTAGGAACTTCCATAATTTGTATAAAAAAATACAATTCTATTCATTTCGTCTGCAAAATATTTTTAAATGAATATTTCAATATAAACCATTACAAACTAACCAATATTTAAATCTGAGAAAAATTTGTTATTCTAGCCAATTATTTGGTGAGAAAAAAAGAGAGAAAATATATTTTCTCATACTCTGATTTTTTTTTATTCATCGAATGTTCATTTAGCATAATGTCGCAAAACCAAAATTTCTAATTATTCGACTATTTTTATCATCGAAATTGCAACCGTTAACAATTTTGCAGGGGCATTTATGCGTTTTTTTCCTTGAATGTTTGTTTAGTTATGTTCGCTTTCAGATGTTCAGACATGGGGACAGAACTCCTGTGGATCCATACCCAAATGATCCCTGGAGAAATGAGTCACTCTGGCCTGTACCTTTCGGACAATTGACCAATGTAAGAGATTTTGTTGAGTAAGACAAGAATCCGTTGTATTACATATGCACATTATTCAGAAAATCGTTTTTTTTGCGATGCAGTCTTGCCTACTTACTCGAAAATCAATGAAAATTTTAATAAATGAGTTTTGTATTATTTGAGTCCCCTCAAATTCACTCACGATTTAATTTTATTTCCTAATGAATCTGATAAATTCGTCAATAAAAAAGACCAGAAACATGTAATTTACTGAAATTCAAGCGTTGACTGGAAAATTCTCTCACATCGCAATGGAAAATTTCACTTAATTTTAACTCAAGTTAAAAAAAAAGTGAAAATGATTATCTAAGCTCCGACAAATTGCTTCGTGCTGTCGATAACACGAGGGCAGAGGCTTATCTCCATTAAGTTATTTCAATTAGTCACATGAGTTACTACTTAATACCAAAATTCATGTTCGTCGTTGATTCAGCTGGGAAGACACCAGCAACTGGAACTCGGCAAATGGCTGAGAGCTAGATACGACCATATATTACCCCGCAAATACTCCCTCTACGATATCTACGTTCGAAGTACAGATGTGGACCGAACTCTGATGTCCGCGGAGGCCAATCTTGCCGGGCTCTATCCACCAGTGGGCGACCAAATTTGGGACAAGATCCACTGGATGCCAATCCCCGTTCATACAACGCTAGAGAAAGAGGATAACGTCCTCTCCGGGAAGAAGTATTGCGCTAGGTAAAATTATTGTCAAACATTTTTCTCCGATTGCCATTGCTTTACATCGATTTGCAAAAATCGCTGAAATTAATGAATTTATCAAAAAATATCATAATATTTTTTCAATGAAGAATTCAATTCACCGTAAAAATTGGATGCCAAAAATTTCTCTATCTCTAGATATTCAGATAGATGCCTAGAAACGTTTTCAACTACCTCTACCTATTTTACTACCTCATTAAATTGACTCTCGAAAATCTCTGGACCGACCAGTTCTAGGAAAAAAAATCCCATAAGATTTTTCAAATGAAAAATAAAAAATTTTCAATTTTTTTTCAATTTTTACAATGTTTTCAACAAAGTTCTCTATCTCGCTGGAATTCGGAGATACTCTCCCAGGAAACTTTTCAACCATATTTTACTGCCTTAGTAAATATTAATTCGCAAATATTCAGGTACAATTACGAGCTGAATAAAGTTCTCAATGCACCGGAAATGCAAGAACTCATAAAAAATCATCAGGAGTTGTTCGATTATCTCACGAAGATGGCGGGGAGGAAGGTCGATGATCTGGAGCAATTGAATTATTTGTACGATGTATTATTTATTGAGGTAATTAACTAGATCACGATACACTCAGACAATTCAAACGTTTTAATTACAGTTTTTTAAAACGTCTTCATTCCAATAAATGAATGACGCCATGGATTTTCCAAAAGAATTGATCAATTGAAATGAAAAAAATTCTTTTATTAATTTGCATCCGTTGTATAATTTTGGAAGGAAAATTATTTCATTACTACTATTCTACTTACTTTTAGAATCTTTATAACAGAACTCTCCCAGCCTGGACAAAATCGGTTTTTCCGGTTAAAATGCTACCACTCGCAGCTTTGAGCTTTCGAACTCACGCGTATAATAAAATTCTTCAGAGACTAAGAATGGGTAAATAAACTTTAATGCCAACTCTAGGGAGTAGGACTGAGGAAAAAATTTTGCGTCACGAATTCCCGGTTCAAAGGGCAAGAGAACGTCTAGGGAATGACTTAAAAAATTTTTAGATTCTCAACAAATCTTCACTTTAGCCTAAATAATGTGCAGAGGAGGGCAACATTTATCCAGAAATTCGTCAGTTCTTTTTATCTTTGGCTAAGAATTCGTGACACAATTTTTTCCTTGCATTGTATAATGCTTTGTTTGTGATGAATTGATTTTTCAATTATTTTCAATTGTAGATTGTCGACGAACTGAAAAAGGAATCATTGCACGAGTTGAATTATGTATTTTAAAAATTATTTTTAGATGAAATTAATTGTTGTTTCTTAATCTAGGACTGTTGGTGAAGGAAATGGTGGATCATATGATTGAAAAATCCAAGAAAACCCTCGTACCTGACAGAAAGTTGTTCATGTACTCAGCTCATGACGACACTGTAGCGAATCTCCTGATGACTCTGGGGCTCTTCGAGACCCATTGCCCCCCTTACGCAGCAGCAGTTCTCGTAGAGTTGAGGATTAACTCAAAGAGTCAGTACATCGTGACGATATCGTACAAGGATTCAACAGCAGAGCCCACTCTGCTGACCCTCCCAGGCTGCATTCCAGCCTGTCCTCTCTCCCAATTCGTGAAATTAACCAGAGACATTATCCCCGAGGACTGGGACAGAGAATGCTTAATTACGTCGGATGTCGTTTATTTCAGTATTTGGACGGTTTTCGGTAAGAGAAATTACTTAGAGACTATCTCAGAATTTTGTCAGTTCCAGAAGTTTTTATTAATAAATTTTGACAATTTTAGAAGAAACATGCAAATCAGAGATTATAATTCAATTGACAATAACTCGGGATCGGCAGAATAAAAATTAATAATTTTTCATTCATATTAAAGCTCCGTTTTTTGAACTACAATATAAAAAAAATCATTGAATTTCGTTCGACCGATCCCGAGATACTGATAATTCAAACCTCTTCATTTTGCCCCACTCTCCCCTACTTAACATTAATTTAATTATTTTTTTTTGTCTCAGGTATAATGATGTTCGCCATACTCCTTGTGATCTTCGTTGCTATACTTATAGTGTTGTTTGTGGCCTGGTGTTCGAACCGAGCCCATAACCAATCTTACACCCGTCTCTCCACGGATTCAATATAACATCGAGATGAAATTAATTCTCGATTAATCGACAAAAAATCAAATCAGCCTCGACTCGATCACACGAAGCCTAAATTATTAACAATTTATTTTTGCATATGTTTACACTCTACCAGGGGCCCCAGGACATATACTGAAGTCAGCATAACTTTTAACATGAAATGCTACCCCCCCCACCGCCATTTTGCGTATGATCGCGTAACCCTCACTCCTTCGCTTGATGTTAAAAGTTATGCTGACTGAACCATATCTACCTCATCGAGAATATCGAGTTTATTTTTTTTTGCTTTATTATGAAAAATATTCCAAACAAAGTCTCGACGTGTGCGTAATCATCATATGAAGTTCATCGAAGTAATGGCCAAAACCGATAGAAATACAATAATCAAAGAATCGGAGGACTATTTTTGAGAAATTTTACCAGAAATTTGTGGAAAATATGAAGTATTAAGCTGCATATATATTTTTAAAATGAGCCAAATCAATCAACGGGACCTGAAGTGCGGGACTAGTAATTTTAAAACACCTCTTGGATGTGATTTTTTTTATGTCAACTGAATGTTAAGCACAATGTGAACGTGATAATAAAAGACTGTCATGCGAATTTTCCGTTAATTATTTCGATATTTATGTATTATATAACTTCATTTGTTTAGCATTATTACAGACTGCAAATGACGTAGGGAATGAGGAACGAACGACGTTCGGCCAACATCCGGGCAGTGTTGGCCTACTATCGGCCATTTTTTATCTGCTACATAAGCCTGAGGCTTCAAAATTTGTTTCATTTGATTTTTTACAAGTAAATACCGGAAATAAGGATCCGCAAACAAGAATAAATATTCTTTTATCCAGATAATAGGAAAATTAATGATAACTGATTTTATTTAACCACACGGAAAAAAAGATGTTTCGATAATTACATAATGTATATTTATCACTATATTTTTTATTTTATATATATAATTCCATGTGAATCCTTAAAATTGTTATCAACAGTTCTTCGGTCATAACAAGTCGTTGAGTGAAATAAAATATATTAATTTATTCAGTTTAAAAATTCCTTAACATCAAATATCATTCAGTAATAAAGTATAAACAAGAGAAAAACTGATGATTTTTTTTATATCTCACAATCCAGGGGGAAATGTAAAAAATTTATTTGCGTATTTGGAAATGTTCGTTCAACATTTTTCTATTATGCTATTATTTTTTTTAATTTTGCAATATCGGTGAAAAATTGATGGACTCATTTTGTTCGATTACTTCTTTACAATTGTTTTTCCTAATAAATAAGAGAATCAATCCAGCCTGAGAGGATTGAAGCTACCGTTCAGGTTTTCTTGTATTGAGAACGCCGGGTTGACTCTAAAAAAAAATTTATAGCAAATATTAATTCTGTGAATTCAATATTTCCGAATGGGTTTTTATTGGACGTACTGAAGAGGTAAAACGTGAATTATTGTTTTATTATCATTTTTTTTTCAATGGAACAATCATTTAAGACAAATAAATCATTTTACTTTTGACTCAATTAAGAAGAAACATCAAATAATAATTTCCATAAATATTTTAATAACTTTTTAAGACTGATAACTAATTGCTCAGCAAGAAAGTCGATAATCGCAACAGAATTCTCACGTTTTATTTCTCAATAAATTTCTAAATTCCATCAACAAGAGATTTGTATTTTCAATCAGTGGATCAGTGGATACCTACCTCTATCAGCTAAATCTATATCAGGCATTCGTCGCACGGCCATGCTATCGAACGTGAGTCAGGAAACAGTGTTAGTTACAATACGAGATTTCACTTATCTTAGTTATTAAAATGATGAAACGACGAGTTATCCAATTTCCCATCCGCACAATTTCTGCTACCACCCCACAAAGAGTTCGTGACAACAAAAACAAAACACTCAAGGAAGACTGAAGTATCGCCAGCAAAAAAACCAACATGAATAACCAAAAATATTATATTTCAGTAAAAAAAATTCTCATCTCCAAAATCGATCGAATGTAAATTTCCAATATCTCCTTAATGACTCTCAGTACATACCACTCAGTACAGACAAAGAAATACTCCGGACGTTACAGATGCTCATGAAAGCAACCGTCACAAATTCTCGTTATAATCCTCATCGCAATCCGTGATCGATGCCTGATATTCATGGAAAAATCCGATAAAATCGGCCTCTAAGAGTCCACAGATGTTTCCGAGGTGTTATGAAAACTGAGAACGAAAGAATTCATCTTTTCAAGTGGTAAAATTCACCCTCAACAATCGAATAGTCACTGAAAATCGAGAGCCTCCACCGACAAGCCAAAACCCATTAATGCCTCTCGGGAAAATACGATTTTCAGATTCCGATAAATAATCACTAAAATTGAGAGAATCGAAAAAATACGTCAAAATAAAATATTGTCACCATTTCTTTTAGAATGAATATTCCAAATTGACAATTACGTAATTCACCTGAAAATGATATATTTTGGTGTTTTTATTTATTTATTGAATCTGTCAGTTCACTTTCCACGAGGATTACTTCGATTAATTAACGATTAAATCAGGATGTGTTGAGGATGTAGTAATTTAGAAGTACAAGATGGAAAAAGATGGAAAAGGAGTGACTCAATCAAATCCTTAACTAAATTAAAATTACTAGTAACAAAACACCTGATGATACATTTGTTAGTTTTATTTAGAAAAATAGAAATATTAATTATGTTGAGTTAATCGAGCGATGAGTTAATTTTATATTTAAATTTATTGTTTCTTACAATGACTTGACCCTGAGAATGTGGACAACGAGCGCCCCGGACACTTGAATTTCACAATTAACCATGGAATTATGCATTAACAATAGCGTAAACAACTTTGGCATTTGTTAAAAATATGTTATTAGTGAATTGGGAGAACAGGTGGACAAATTCCGCGACTTTCTGGTGAATACATTCCAATTTCAGCAGAACTAATCAATTTATCATTTCATAATTAATTTCATCAAATAATAATTTTATAAATAATTGAATTATTTAATTATTTCATAATAAATTGAATCAATTAATTATACCATGTTTTTAGTTAAGAGTAAAATGTGCTTGATCCTCAATTAAAAATAAAAAAAACATTTGTTTATTGTAAAATTAAATTTTCCCGTTCCACCACTTCACCAATAACTTTGTTATTCCCTTTCCACAAACAAAAACATTTATGGTATATTATTAAAAATTACAAAGGCACAGGCATCTCCTACCTCCAGACAAAAACCATTACCACAAGCTCCCAATGATATGAACATTTCCATTATTAAAACATATTAAAAAACTAGAGGATAAATAAACTCTCTCTTAATCTAAATTATTCCTAACGAATGGCTTGTCATTTTCACTGCCATTCGGTTTGAGTATTGCTGGACTCCCGTCTTACCTGGCATAGACTGCGGGATTCGTCAGGGCAAAAGTCATTTCACTTGGGCCCCCAACGTATTTGGCGATAATCTAAAAATTCATTGCAATAACAGTAATTAATAAAATAATAAAAATAGTAAAATGATGTAAATTAAATTTCCTCAATTAAAAAAATAATAAAGGCAAACTAGAGGGGGTGGCAATTTTTGCAATTTGTAAATTTGCGTGCTTACGTTTTGTTTTTCAGGTGGAAATTCAAAAAAAAGAGGCAGAATTCGAATACCTCAATAAATAACTCACCCTGTTCCTCGTGAGGCATTCGGCTCCCATGGCAATCGCCATATGAATAACAAAGTAAAGACAGAATCCAAGATAAATAATAGCGTAAATTATTATGCCCACGATGACCTCCCAGCGTGGATTCGGAAGCTTGTCATTCACTGTTTGAATTACGAAGAAAATATTTATAGCTATTACAGCTGCTGAGAGCATTGTAGCAATGATTTTGTTAAATCTGTTGATGAAAAAAAAATTATTAATGGAGAAATCATTCTAATATCTTCGGCAAAAATTGGTGAGATATTTCACACGTCAAAAAAATCGAACTCAATCCTAAATTATTGGAAATAAATAAAAAAGAAATGAAATGAATGAAACTCACATTCCATTCTTAAATTTGCCCATGATCTGTTCACTGCTCGTAAAAGCAAGAGTAGGAAGTGTAGCGAATGGAAGTTGAAGTGTCATGACAGCATTGAGAACTTCGTTCATGCCTCCAAGGTCTCCAATGTCAGCGTAAAATGCAACGAAAAATGTTGGAACTATTGCAATTGTTCTGGTAAAGAAGACTCTCTTCCAACGCGCCCACTGGAGATTCAGAAATCCCTCCATAGCGAATTGTCCAGTGTAGGTGCCTGTCATAGTTGACGATTGTCCAGCTGCCAAAATTCCAATGGCCCATATGTACATTGCAGCTATTCCAAATTGACAGCCCAGGAATATTCCTCCTTTGTACAAATCTGCATCGATTGCTGATGAATCATTCTAAAACATTTTGCCTGACATTTAATACCTGGACAATTATTGTTTTTGTTATTTCCATTTTTTTTTATTTTACTGTTGTTTAGGGGAGAGTGAGATAACAGGAATGTCTCTAATTGACAATATCTCAGAATTGTTAAAGTGAAATTTAATGGTTTGAGTTTTGAGCTTTAATATGAAAAAATAATCATTCAATTTCATTCGGCCCATCTCATGCTAATGATAATTTTGCTCCACACTCTACTAGTTAATTGTTTTATTACGCACGTGGAAGGTCGCCATTCCCAATGTGTCACCAGCTTTCTCACACACTTGGAACTGGAAAATCAAACATTGGTTTTTAATAGTTACAGAAAATTTTTGAAATCATTCAATATTATTTTTTATGTACAAAGAGAAATTCAGTAGAAATATCAGGAAAATCAAGAAAATGTGAATTCATTATATCGAATACACTTCATCAATTGAATAAATTGTTTTTAATACTCACAACATCGCTACTCTTCTTGTCGTAAAGGCCATGAGCAAATACGGCAACAACAAAAACATTGATAATAAAGGAAACGAGTAGAGCAATTATGGCTTCCACAAAGAAATACATGTTGGCTTCCTTGACCTTCTTGGGTTGTCTTCTGTCAATGTCTCTGGACTGAAATAAATATTAAAAATTCTTTTTTTGATTGAGATAATAGTTTGGAAAAATTCTGAACAAAATTATTTCATGATAATTCAAAGAGTGAAATAATTAAATTAGCTAAACTATCGAATAAATACTGATATACATAGTAAATAGAAAATTGAATTGTATTAAAAACGTAATACAATAATAATAAATAAAAAGTAATTCATCAATTATTAATGTTAGTATATTTAGTAATATAATTGCATTTCAATTGTATTCTATTGTAGTAAATTCTATTAGACTCTCATGAGGAAGTACTCAACTCTGGCAAAATTTGTTACTGAATTTATTGGGTGGGATTAAATACCTTGACGAGAGCACTGTGGAGGTACAAATTATGTGGCATAATGACAGCTCCAACGATGGCAACGGCCTTGAGTAGAGCATCGCTGTCACAGTCTTTGCACATTGGAGTGAACATACCCTTCATTACCTCCAATTGTGGAGGAGCCGAAACGATGTACTTAAATCATAAAATTATTCAAAACATAGTTTTTTTTCATCATTCTAAAACCGACATAAAAATTAATTAACAGTTTAGAAAAGTTGAGGGTGATAATTATCGAGCGACGTTCTTATTAAGTATGAAATTATCTCAAAGTTATTCATAAAAATTAATTTTTCGACTGAAATTACTCTTCCAGAACGACTCGCTATTAGCTAATCGATGAATTAATCAATGAAACCCTTTACAAGGAATTTTCAGCTGAAATAATTAGAGAAAATCTCGGAAACGATTCGATTTCTGGAAAAATGTCTCAGGACATGTTTTGTAGCTGACAAAATGATCCATAAAAAATGATAATAGAGTTTCTTCACAAACCCCTCATTACTACGATAATAAAGTGATTATTTAATGATTTTCGAGAAAAATTATTGCCCGACGCCAGAATTTTGTTCTCCTAATTCTATAAATTTCTCCAAAACTACTGGGTTTCATCGATAAATGTATTGAAACTTTTTTGTAGCTAGAAAAATTCTCAAGAAGAAATGTCGCCAACATATTCCCCTAAAACACCTCATTACCTAAGCAACGGCATCATTAAATCGAAATTTTTCACGTTTCACTGATAATGATCTATATTTTTACCTCGTAACCAAAAGTCACAGCCATAATAGTAATTAAAAGCCCGAAGAATAGCTCGAGTTTCCTCAATCCATATTTATCAAGGAATAAAAACGTAAAAGTGTCGATAATCGTCAGTATAACACCTGCCCAGAGTACAATCCTAAAAAAAAAACAGAAGATAAATAATTGAATTTCGATAATTCTCGAGTCTGGAAGGATTATTGTGGCCAATTAGTAGGCATTAGATGCTGACCTGCCTCCTGACAATAGGTAGAGTGCAATGGCAGTGCCAATGACCTCTTGCATGTCACTCCCGATGATTGCAATCTCAATCATGAGCCACAGAAATAGTCTGGGGACTTTTTTGTACTGTCTGTGGCACATTTCAGCCAGATGAAGACCTGTCACCACTCCCAGACGAGCACTCAGCCTCTGCATCACCAGACCCAGAACTGTAGCGAGTAGTAAAACCCATAGTAGCTGGAAAAGAAATATAATTTCAGTTTTGTCGAGTGGATCAAATATGCGCAAATAATTTTTTAAAAATATAAACAAATGAAAACTAGAATTCACTCAAACCTTGTACTTCGCTGAAACTCCAGATTGCAGATCAGATTCTATATTTCCAGGGTCGAGGTAAGCTATTGACATGAGGAAACCAGGCCCCGTAAAGGCCCATAATTTTCTGAAGCTGAAACCATTCTGAGACGCGTGAAACAATTAATAAATAGAATAGATCCACAATTTATGTTGGAATTTCCCCTATTAGATAATTAATATCTCTTTTCCTAATGACCCGATCTCACTGAGTCATATGTCATTGTAAACTTGCAAAAAATCCCTTCAAAATGAAAAATAAAATTCAAAATGTTCTCAGCCAATTCCGAGCAACGGCCAAAAAAATCGTTACCGTCTCGATGTCCGGAATTTGTATCCTCTCATCAGCGAAATAAGTCTGATTAGTCAATGGATTGAGCGATGAATTCTCATTCAACTTCTGTGGGCTACCGTTGGGTGAAGTTTCGCTGATAGATCCTGCATCACCACCCCCAGACACATCCAAATTCTCCGTCGAATTATTATCCATTCTAATTGACCTAAAAAAGTTCGAGGTTAGACCAACAAAACCAAACCAGCAGATAAGACCGTCCCCCTAGAATGATCTATATTTGTCGATCGGACCATCAGATTTCACAGAATAATAGCTCAGTTTAACCTGCGAAAAAGCCCCTTCATAAAGAAAAAAGAATCTTTTAATTTGACTCTCCCAATCCCGACATATTCCACACCAGAGAAACCCCAACTTTTGATCACTAACATTGCTCACCTCAACAGAATTATCACTCAATAAGAGATAAATCCGCGGAATACAATGGAAAAAAACGTAAACAATGGATCTCTCAGCTGTGACTCAACACCATTTTTACGTGATAATCCCCTCTGCACTCAGCACTGGAATTTTTGTTCACAATCTGTTTTATTTCTGAGATATGTGGTTACGAAATTTCTATGAGATAATGATAGTTTACTGTTGAGGCACATGGAGAACGCATTAAATCAACTAGGATTTTAATCACATTTGATAGAGAGACGTGGCAATTATGCCTCGACGGACATTGGAGACGCAACTGAGACCCCGTGACAGACCAATCGCATTTTACTACGATCGCCAGTCCCCCCACTCCGACGAAAATTTCGTAAGCGGGAGACAAGAGAGTGTATTAAACTTGAAAAGTTTTTCAATTGATATTTCAGAATCCGAGGGAGGTACAAGAAATTTTGTGACCTGTTTTGTAGAGTAAATTGAAAGCTACAAAAACGCTCATCAAGGAAATTGGGCTATCTCCCCAGGGTAGGAGACATTCTCCGAATTTTCTGAGAAGGGCTGAGTCTCACAAATTCGAAAGTGAAACTGTAGAACTGGTTAAAAGCTTCCAAGATTTTTAACTGTAAATCCGAAGGAGATAGAAAATTGTTGCTCGGATTTTTTTTCTAGCTCTTGACTCATTCTCCCAAAAGGTCGTGAAGAAAATCGCGCTATCGCCCCAGACTCCCAGATTTTCCTGGAAACATTGGCAAAGGGTTGAGTGAACTCAATTCATTCCTCCTTTTACCGATTTCGGGTTGTTTTTTGGGTTGTTATTTCAAAGCGCCTCATAAACATTTCACCGATGAGGAAAAATATTAATGAAGAGTATTTTTATTTTTCCGGGAAGCGATACTGGCTTTCCATTTCCTATCCAATTTTACAGAATTCTAAGTTAGCTTTAATCAACGGAATTTTTTCCCATACGTCGAGATTTTTTAAAATCGATAGTATTGGTTTGACGATTGCACCGAGACTTATCGAAGATCTTGGAAGCAATCGGGAGTCAGTTCGCCTGCGCTTCCTCACGTCCCACGATATCTAATCGTGTTTCCGATAATATCGAGGAACGCGTGGTTAAATAATCCGAAGTTCGAGATTTTGAGGTGAGAAAACAGCTTAAGAATAAGTCCAAAAATAGACGAGCATTATGCGGTAATGAGAGATGATGAAGAGTTGAAAAATTAAATGACTCATCAATCTGGGGTTTGACTTTTCCTCGTCGGGAATACCCGCCTGGGATGAACCGGACGTCGTTGAATTCCTAATTCATTGAGCAATTTTCATATCGCGAATGATATATTACTGAGTAAAAAAAAATACAATACAAATCACAAAATCCAATTTTATTAATCATTCGTGCTCCTCTCATTCGGTTGTAAAACACAAAATATATTTTTCTCTTTGGTATAATAATAAAACCATTTTGTAATAATAATAATATTTTACTTTGGTATTAGTATATTTCGTAACAAGTGAGAAAAAAGGGTTTTTGGGGAGTGGGAGGTTTATATCACGGGCCGAAGGCGAGAGATATAATCCCACGAGTCAAAAACCACTTTTTTCACGAGTTACGAACATAATTTTTCATCACGCTGTGATGAAAAATAATATATAAGCGTGATGAAAAATAATATAAACCTTTTGTAATAAAAACTCTCCTTCGTCTCCTGCTATAAACCTCCCACGAGCCCAAAAACAGTTTTTCGTCCCTGGCGCCCGAAAATCCGCGATTCTAACCTCACTCCGATCGCGGTTTTCGGGGCCAGAGATGAAAAATTATGTTCGTAACTCGTGAAAAAAGTGTTTTTTGACTCGTGGGATTATATCACTCGCCTTCGGCTCGTGATATAAACCTCCCGCTCGCCAAAAACCATTTTTTGCAATACATGCCCAAAAAGTTCACTTTTCGGTACCGGTTTTCGTGCGTAAAGTGGTACTTTTCCGCACTCCGCACACAAAAAAACCACTTTGCTTTTTCGCCTCGTGTGATCGCCTAGCACTCGTGCGGAAAAGTGCTACTTTACGCACTAGTTGCACAATATACTATTTTTTCACTTGTTACGAAATATACTATATCTGACGAATGTGGCTTTATAATCCGAGCCGAAGGCGAGGATTATAATCACATGAGTCAGATAATACTTTCATCGCCTGGTGACATAATGTACTATCCCGCAATCATATCGAAATGTACTAATATTTTATGTATATATATTTTTGACTGTTTTTTAAAAATTAAAATAAAATTATCTAAAATAAAATAATAACTAAAAACTAAAATAAAAAGAGTAACTCTTGGTCTGATCTCTATTAGGGCATCAGAATATTTGATGCAGCGAATTATATTTTTTTCCCAGTACCCTCAATTTTATTTATTCACCACGACATCGGTAGGTTTAAACAACTTTATAATACATAACAAAATAAAAAATATGATAATTAAAGATGAGACAAGATATTCCAGATTTTAATTAACGATATCATATATTAAGCACACCAATCTTAAGGCAATCGGTAATGATTTTAATCCACTTTAAGGTCAATTCTTTGAGAATGCAGTGGAGAAGGGACAGTTTTAGCTCTGATAGGAGCTGGGGATTGTCCGACGGTCGACCAGCATTGGTTCAGGCTAGGTTTAACGTTGGCCATTTCGCATTTGCAACCAATATTTTAATAAAATCCAAAAACTCTTAATTGAGTCGGAAAATTTCCAACGGTAGACCGAGACTGGGGTAATGTTGGTCGACAATCAGTTCCACATCTTCTAGGAATAATTTTTAATAAAAAAAAATGTAAATTTTACCGACGACAATCAATAGAATCAAATATTTCTGCGCAAATTATTCAATAGAAATATGTTGATGAGAACTTCCTCAATTCAATTTTTTACAATTTTTTCCCAAGTTCATTTGAAAGATAATAGAATTCAATTGTTGTCGCAAGACGAATAAATAAATTAATGCTAGGGGTAGGTGGCACTGCGGTAGAGTTGTCAAGGCGACAGTGGTCGGCGTCGAATATTCACAACAAAAGCTTCAGTCTCCTATCCAAGTCCCCTCCAGGGTCGTCTGAAATCCTCCAAATCATGTCAGAAGATGCGAAACTGCAGGAGTCTATAAAGAAGACGCAAGACCTCCTGGGGAAATACATAAAAAAGCCCCCACTAACAGAAAAGTTGTTGAAGAAGCCTCCCTTTCGCTTCCTCCACGACATCATCAACGCAATAATCAAGGAGACAGGCTTCCTGAAAGGTCTCTTCACCGACGACGAACTCATCTCCTCGAACATCACCGACAAGGACGGAAAACTGTTGTACTTAACTAAACTCATCGATTCGATGAAGCTGATTACCGGTCAAGAGCTCTCAGTGCGTCCCTCAAAAATCGTATCAGGTCAGGAGCCGATAAAAACGAATGAACTTCTGCAGTTAATTGCCAAATCCCTGGACAAGAGGATCTCGAGTTCAGAGGCAATTGAGCACTACAAGAAGACGGCGGAGAAGAAGGAGCGACAAAAATCAAAAAGAGTCGATGACAAGCCGAGAAGATCATCACCTGTGGAGAAGCCAAGAAAATCATCATCCGAGGAGAAGCTCCGGAAGTTCAGAGAAGCTGAGGAGAAGCGTAAGTCCGGAGTTTCGGGGGAGAAGCCAAGGAGGGAGTCCTCAGAGGAGAAGCCCAGGAAGTCGAAGCGATCGACTCCGTCGGAGAGAGCGGGTTCGAAGGACAGGGAGGAAAAGCGAGAGAAAGGAGAGAGGGAGGAGGTGAGAAGGAGGAAGAAGCCACGAGAGGACAGCGCAGAGCGGAAATCCCACAAGCGGAGGGAGGCAGAGGCTTCGACGAAGACCAAACGCTCGTCGTCGCCGAAGAAAGCGCCTGAAAAGCCGCTAGAACCGAAGAATGAGGAAGAGTTGCAGTCGATAGAGCCCTCCAAGGACTCGACCGAGTCAATTCAAGAGGAGAAGCCTCAGGAAGAAGGGCTCTCTCCGCCACAGGACTTACCGCCTTCCGCAGCTCCAGCGATCTTTCGGGATCACCAGGAAACGCCAGTGGAAACTCTTCCGCAACCAGTGAAGATCCCTGATGCTCCGGCTGGAGATGCTGGAGATACTCCTCTGGTCAGGAAGAACCTTCTGCGTCCTCCCAGCGCTAGACCTCCTTCCGCTCGTCCTGCGGCACCGAAACTCAAGGGAAAAAGCGATTTCGTGATCAATCCCAATGGATTGACCCAAATCGGGGATGTCCATGTCATTGTGGAGAATTTTGATAACAAAGAGGATGACGTCGAGGGTATGGTCGTTGTAGAGAGTTCAGGGAACGAAGAAAATATCGTTGGTAATTCGGATTTATTGAACAAGGAATTGACCAAGGAGCATGGATACCTCGTGGCCCAGATCCTGGAGACTCAGAGGGAACTTGTGAACGAGGGGAATGTGGAAATCATTCCCAATAAAGTGGAGATCGAGTGGGAGGCGGGGATGCGGAAAGATAAGGAGGCTGTTGTTAAGGAAGTGGATAAACTCAGGGGTACTATTCAGACTCTCACCAGGACCACCAATCCTCTTGGGAAACTCATGGATTTTCTTCAAGAAGATGCGGAAATTATGGAGAAAGAGTTGTGGGAGTGGAGGAGACAGTTTAGCGATCTACGGGAGCAGCTGGTGGTTGAGAGGAATATGATGAAGGAGTCCATTAAGCCACTGGAGGAGAGCCTGAAGGAGATCGAAGGAACTATCGGCGGACAGATGGAGAAGATCTTCCAGACAAAGGCGAATATTATGAAAAATAATCAGAAAATTCAAAAGTTGCTGAGCGGTAAATGAGAATAACGGTGCAGTGGAATATGACTTTACGTTTGTAGGCGCGTTTTATTGAGCTCCTCCGATTCAGTTTGTGAGGAATGATCAGAATACTCTGAGCGACCTGGGTTGGGTGTATCCAGAATTTTTCTCTCTAAATTCTAATTCTATTGGAATTTTTCTTTTAGGTTTCCGGAGAATTCGGGGATTGAGCGAGAGAGACAATTGGACAAACAGTTCGAGTGAATGTTTGGTATTTTTAATACAAATTGTTTATTCAAAAACTACTCACATTGTGTGCTTTGCAAGGAACTACATTGTATGGGAAATTGTTGGAGAATCCAGGAGTGAAGTGATGAGAGGTCTTTGCATTTCATATTTTTCTTCAAATCAGATTTTCAGTAATACTCTGCGTCATCACTTAACTACTGCATGATTTCTCTCCCCCGTTATTTAAAATCGCTGTAGAGCATTGCCTTGGCTATTGGCAGAGCAGCATCTTTTCCCAGTAATTCAGAAACGATAGTCAGGGCAAATGCGAATGTAGTAGCTGGCCCTCGGCTGGTAATCAATTTGCCTGTTTAATAAAATTGCGATTATTATTAAAACATTTGTTATTCGAGCTTGACTACTGCTTGTGTATTCTTTCTTTACCGTCCACAACAACGATGTCCTCGAGATAATTGTAATCCCCAGCCAATTGATCCTTCTTCCCAGGGTAGGATGTGAGTTTTTTGCCGAGAGCAATTCCATGGGCCTTCAGAGCTGTTGGAGCTGCACAGATTGCTGCGATAATCCTGCCGGCTTGTTCCTGACTCTTTAATAATTCTCCCACTTCTTTTGACTGTAAAAAAAATGCATTGAGGGCATTATTATTATTTTCATGGCAAAAAACAAGTTGAATGTTCGAGGAGATGTTAGGATTTAGGTGACTGCCGCCTCATGACCAGCCGCAATTTTTGATATTCTAATTCTAATTCTAATTTTTCCATTATCACCTGGGACAATGCCTCAGATCCTCCTAGTCCTCCAGGCAAAATGACGACATCGTAAGTATTAGCCGGTACAACATCTTGCAGTAGAGCATCAGCACAGATTTTCGTGTCTTTTGAACACTTGACGCACTCCTTTCCAGTTATACTGGCAATGGTGACTGCAATCTATGACCCAAGACTCACCAAAAATAAATAAAAACCCTTACATGGTAGGAATTTATCAATTAATACTCATTTGAGGTTACCCCGGCTCTCCTGAGTACATCAGCTGTTATGACAGCTTCCATCTCTTCGGCTCCATCCCCCATCAGCAAAATCGCCTTCTTACCCATCTCAGTGGCAAACAATTTGACTTCTCCAAGTTCAACCAATTTTTTAACCCCTCGAACTCGTCCAATGGCACTTGAGAGTGAATGTGGAATGATCTTCAAGAGCATTCAAACCAATTCAGACGCAATTGCGTGGCCCTAACCTCGCGTACTTGCGTAATTATTCGAGTTGTTCGGTTGTGGAAGCAGTACTAATGGATTGAACCACAGCTGACGATGGCTGGAACAGTTATACTGCCTTCTAGACTCATTGGACTGAGGTTTATCAGTACCACTGCCTTTAGAAATACTCCGGTCAAGTTGGCGTACAGTATTTATGATCAAGATACTCGGGAGGAGGTAAGAAAATTTATTGAGTTCTTGGTTTTGACTATCTCGATTGATATTTATTTCGTTTGTCATTCCTGTCAGTCAGGATCAACAGTACCTATGGAGCATTGAAAATACTCTTCCCTTCTATTTTCATTTCTGTCAATAAAAATTCAGATTTGGGGGTCACGTGATACAATTTACTACAGCGGATGATCATATAAGAATGTAGAAATTATTTCTGAAAATATTAAATAAGAAAATTTTAATCGATGATTTTTAATTGTATGAAATTAATCCTTATTTCCAATTATTTCTCTCTAGGCAGCAGAAAAACCTCCAGTTGTAGTGATGCACGGCCTCTTTGGTTCTCGAAACAACTGGAATTCGCTGTCAAAAGCTTTGAATCAGCTGACAAACCGCAGAATAATCGCCATCGACGCTAGAAATCATGGAGAATCTCCCCATTCCCAGGAGATGACGTATCAGGACATGGCATGGGATATTCAACATCTCTTGGAAAAACTCAATGTTAAGGAGACTGTCCTCATGGGACACAGCATGGGAGGAGCCGCTGTTATGCTGGCAGCCCTCACATATCCATATCTAGTGGAGAAATTGATCGTTGTCGACATGTCCCCTGTGAAAACCAGTCCAAGTCTCCAGGAAATGTCGGTCATCATGAGTGCCATGAGCTCCATTGAGTTCAAAGGACTCCAGAGCCTTTCTCAGGTTAGACAATTGTGAATAATTTTTCCTTCATCAGGTGCCGTCACTCGACATTTAGTCTTTCACTCTTGATCTCAGAGGAGACAAAATTAAGTGATAAATTTGGTTCAGGCAAGACAACAGACGGACAAACTGCTCTCCGGGACGATTCACTCACCAACTCTTCGACAGTTTCTCATTACCAATATCATGGAGGATCCCCCGGGGAATTTTCGGTGGCGAGTCAATCTCCCGGTGTTGATGGACAATTTTGCTACACATATCGCACAATTTCCAACGATTGTTCCTCAACTCGGGGGAAAAACCTTTTCCAAACCAACGATGTTCATTGCTGGAGGTAAGAGTGATTACATAAAGAGGGAGGATCATCCAGCGATTAAAAAAATTTTTCCCAACGCTGATTTTGTTTATATTGAGGATGCTGCTCACTGGCTCCACGCCGAAAAACCAGCTGAGTTTCTCAAAATATCTTCGGATTTTATCAATTTATAATTACGACCTTCATGATATTCTAGATAATTTTTTAGAGGTCAAGCGAATTTTAGATGGATAGAAACTTGTCAAAGATATTTTCGTTAATGAGCTATTTAATGATTATTTGTTATTGAAAATTTTAATAAACGTCAGATGATCAATTTTAATGAGTAGGACAACTACTAAATTTTTATTGTCTAAAATTATAATTTATTTATTAATTTTAATTGTTGCAAATATTATTTTCTTTACTATTGAGATTAATTTCAATAGCGAAGCGGACGAACGCTTTATACCCGAGCCATTCCACGTCAAATACGAAATGAAACAAGTGGGGAATTGCTCTAACATTGTATATCATATATATTTCTTTGCTATAAATAAATTAGCAATATGCATCCGAATGGTTATGGTTTGTATTATCATTCCCTTTTATAGATAGGCTTTTATTTTGATTTCCTTAAATTGAATGATTCGGTAACTGTATTCACTTAATTGATTTGGATGATTTTTTTTTAGTTATCGGAAAAAAAAACAAATTTTCGAAACAATGAAAAAAAAAATTGATGGATTAAATCAATATTCATTGACGGCGATACATAGAGCCCAATGAGATTTACATTTGAAAAGAAAAAATTTAATTCGGTAATAAGACGAGGGTGAGCAATCGAAGAAAATCAATCGAAATATTTGGCACATACACACACA
>JAPYZN010001001.1:0-20110 GCA_030522865.1 Psyttalia lounsburyi
AAAAAATCTTAGAAAAATAATTTAACCCGCGCAGACAATTCCCCAATTTATTCAAAAGTTCCGCCCGCGAATTAATCGACCATTTTCGTAAGTGAGCTTTCATTAATAAAAGAAAAATTATAATTTCCGATGACGAAACTACTTGGCATTCCTGAGAAATTATTATTGACAAAAATCCTTGAGAAATTAGCACTGATAAGAGGCTATTGGGTGAAGTCACGTTAACTGATCCTACTTAAGAACTTCCCGACTAGACTTATTTTAAGACCAGCGGAAAAGCCCTTACAATTTCCTAACAACCCTTTCGCCGTGCGCCGTCACGGGTCAAGGTCACTCGCACCAACTCCTGGCAAAATCCCGCTTTATTTCTGGATCACCATCTCCTCTATTTACGTT
This sequence comes from Psyttalia lounsburyi, assembly GCA_030522865.1. Taxonomy (NCBI): domain Eukaryota; kingdom Metazoa; phylum Arthropoda; class Insecta; order Hymenoptera; family Braconidae; genus Psyttalia; species Psyttalia lounsburyi. Next base: position 397 of record JAPYZN010001001.1, read on the forward strand.
TTATAATCCCCGAATTCTGAATACGTCTGAAGCTCCGTAAATCGTGTAGCAAGGATTGAGTGCGGGGTGGCCTATGTACGCAGATTTATTTATCTATTTACTCTGGACATGAGAGCTCCGAGCTGGACATGAGAGCTCCGATAATCGTCAATTATCGTACTGTAATTTCTGAGATATTAATCGGGAGGAGTCCCCTAGAAAAAATATGTTTAACGAAATTTGAAGACTATTCCAGACTATTCTTACTTTCATTTATAGTTTTATTTTTATTATTATATAATGAGATTATAATTAGATATTAGAAACTGATAGCTAAGCTCTAGGTGTGACTAATTATTTTAGCGATTGAGCCCTCTCATGTCGCAATTTTTTTACTCTTTCTAGTTCTAATCTAGGTCTTACTGTTCTTACACTGTTCTCGTCTCGAAGCTTTCGTACTGGATTAAGGTGAAATCCAGCGAAGCCGCCCTTAAAATTTCCTAAGACCTCCCCCTTCGCCTCAATTTTTACTTTAGTCGGGGATCAAGGTCAGCCGCTCCAACTACTCGAAAAATTCCGCATTTTTTCCCCGATTGCCATCTACTCTATTTACGTTTTGTAATCCCCGAATTCTGAATACTCCGAAAGCTCCGTAAATCGTAGAGTGAAAGATTGAGAGCAAGGTCGAACCTCTACGCAGATAATGCATTTACTCTGGATATGAGAGCTTCAATAATCGTAAATTATCGTATTGGAACTTTTGAGATATTAATCCGGGGGATTATAAAGAATACGGGGAACTGTCTTTGAGCTTTTCTCTGTGGCACAATTTTTTTGCTGCTCCTCCGGCTCTTCTCCAGTTCTCAATGTTTTTACTTTGCACTTTTCTCAACTCGTCGCTCTATTATTCTTCGGGACTGTCATTATCTCGCAGTGTTCTACATCTCGCAGCTCCTTCTTGCGTACAACTGCAGTCATTTACATTTTAGGATCGCAGGGGGGGCTTTTGGATCGCTGCCAGAATCGTCGGAATGAGGGTGATGGAGTTACGAACTGTTGGGGTAGTCTTTAATCATCCGGAGGGGAAAAATATCTCGTGGGGTTGGGGTATCCTCCAACGTTCGTTGATCTCGGGTTTAGTGCGAGGTTTGATGGGAGTGATAATGATAAATTTCATCGTATAATTTCTTTTTTTTTTCGAAGATTTTCTTTCCTATTTATTTTTAGTGCTTTTGATTTTAATGTATTTTAATGTTTACGGGAATAGGAAGGGACCTTTCATACTGAGAGAATTTCTAAGGTACTTAACAGTTTTTAAGCATTTTAGAAATAAGCCGAAAAATAAAAAAAAAAAAAGAAAAAAAAATCAATGGGTCCCCCTTTCCATTCTGCCGATTTTTATCAAATTCGGCACTCTTTTAAGGATATCTCAAAAACTATTGATCCTATCGCCTCGGAGTTTGCACCATTCGAAAGCTGAGCTCATTTCCCATCGATATAGGGTATTGGCAAATTTCTAAAATGATTTTTTGAAGCGTTTTTACAGTTTTTCTGAAATTCAAAAAAATACAAAAAAAGGGGTGGAAAGATCATTTTGAAAATTTTCCAATAGGCTATATCGATGGGAAACGAGCTCAGCTTTCGAATGGAACAAACCCCGGGACGATAGGACCAATAGTTTTCGAGATATCGCCGAAAATGTGTCCAGTCAGCCGAAAATCGCTGAAATCCGAGAGCCCCAGGGGCCCAAAATTCGAAAGTCCCAAAAATCACTAAAAATAGAATCTGAGAGGCTATATCGATCGGAAATTTCCTCAGCTTTCCAAATCCGTTCGAATTTTGGAGCTAACCCTGATAGTTTTCAAGATATGGCCAGTTTTGTGCGAAAAAATTCTAAAAAGGGCCCTAAAAGTCGCTAAAGGGCTAAAAATATCCCGGAAGTGATTCCAAAAGGTCCCAAAAACGAAGGTAGAAACCCCTAGAACCCCCTCACCCTTCAAAAATGTTGAAAAACGACGATAAGGTGCAGAAAAATCGAAAAAACTGAAGAAAAGGCCAAAAAAGGCCAAAAACGGCCAAAAACTCCCAAAAAGGGCTACCCAGGGCTGATCTTCCTTCAAAAAAACCAAGATTCGGGCATCCCCGGTTGGCCAGCCGGCCAGCCAGTCGGCGTCTGGCCCGACCGGCTGAAATTCCAAAAACTGAAAGGGGGGACCCTTTCCATTTTTCCGAGTTTTACCAAAATCGGCACTCTTTTGACGATATCTTAAAAACTATTGGTCCGATTGCCCTGGGGTTTGTTCCAATCGAAAGCTGAGCTTATTTCCCATCGATATAGGGTATTTGCGAGTTTATAAAATGTTTTTTTCACCCCTTTTTTGGTAATTTTCTGAATTTCAGAAAAACTGTAAAAACGGCTCGAAAAATCGGTTTAAAAACTTGAAAATACCCTATATCGATAGGAAATGAGCTCAGCTTTCGAATGGAGCAAATCCCGAGGCGATAGGATCACTAGTTTTGCAGATATCGCCAAAAATGGGTTCAGTCAGCCGAAAATCGTTAAAAATGAAAGATCCCAAGATGAAAAATCGAAAATCCAAAAAATCACTAAAAATGAAATCTAAGAGGCTATATCGATCGGAAATTTCCCCAGCTTTCCAAATCCGTTGGATTTTTCGAGCTACGCCTGATAGTTTTCAAGATATCCGCCGTTTTGTGCCAAAAGTGAAACTAAAATCAGTATAAAATGTAGTTATTTATTATTATTGAAGTGTATTTTGTCCACAGAAAAATCAGCTGTAAAAGAATTTCCTCGATTATCGAGTCTAAAAAAATTCTAGAGTAGATAAAATCTCTTTCTATGTCCTTTGAATACAAACGTTTTCATGTTTTCAAAGTTCGCCGCAAGTTTGTCGATTTGCCATGTGTCACGCCTCGAATTCCACTTATTCTGTTGGGCGATAATACAAATAGAAAAGTTGCTCGAAACGGAATGGCTCGCCGCCGAAGTTTCGGTTCCGCTGGAAGGTAGAAGTTCAATGTCGCGGGTGGACCTTTCATCCAGGTCACGTTTCCAGGGGGAAACAAACATAAACCCTGTGGCGAACCTTGTTGACATTACACAAGTTTTCGAGAAAAGAACTTATTGTAGCAAACACGTTTACGCAAAACTTGAAAATTTATTTACATCCACTTTACAATTTATTCACATCATAAATTACTCAGCAACTTTAGCTGTCTGAAAGCTCAAGGATGTCGTCGGATTAATCGTTCTTCGTTGTTTTCTTCACTTGTCTCAGCCAATTCACATTTTTCTTGCTTATAATTTCTTATGAATTTGGAAATAAATGGGGTACAGGTAAAACAGGGCAAAACAAAATAGCTGGATAAAATCAAAAATTGTATGAAATTTTGGATTTTTGCTGGCAAATAATCTACTGAAAAGTTCAAACATAATTCATAAATTATTCCCCGAATAGAAATATACTTTTAAATTGCAAAATTGAAAACGTATAAAATTAATATTAATTGAGTTATTGTTCTCATTCGTGAATTTTAGTTTCCGAGTGAATTACCCGGAAAAATTCTCTATTTGTTCTTTTTTCCCTGACATGGGATGAAAAAAAACTTTGAAAATAAATTTTACTCAATTATTAATTGAGTTCATTAATCATTTCTCTCACTTTTCATCTCGTCCATTTAACGCTAATATCCCATAAATAAACTGTACTAAAATCTCAACTGAAATGAACGTTTTTTAATCCATTAAAAAATCCACTATTGTTAGATTTTTGTATGTGACAAGAAACGATAATTTTCCAATAATTTAGGAGTTCTTTTTTTAGTGAAAAAATATAATATTTCATATGTAGTTTGTCACACTGACCTTTCACGTTAATGAAAACAGAAGCCGTTGAGAGAGCTGAGCCGGCTCTGCCTGGGTACGAGCAGCCAAAACAATCCCGTGGTTGTCACTGCTGATGTCTGCACGGAGCCACCGAGTGGTCTGCCTCTACTGCAGGTCTGGCCCAGCGACTCGCCGAGAGGAGAGGCGGACGGGCAGGCTTTCATCTTCCCCGAGGCGCCGGAGAGTGTCACTGACAGTGGAATAGAATCAATTCAGGTGACTTAATCCACCCAAATTAATTAAACTTCACGTTTTCTGCTCTCCTTATCAAAAAATGTCTGCTTGTCAAATTCGAGATATTTTACTGGACAAACAATTGGACTTCGTTCGAGACGTTTTTTCTTATTTTTCCCAATTCCTCCTCGCGTTTCAAAAAATATTTTTCTCTCATGACTAAATGAGATGTGTCAAAGAGATTAAGACTATCGAGACAATATTTAAAGAAAAAACTGAGTATGAGAACTGAAAAAATTCTAAAAAATAAATATTTAATGTTATAATGAATTATTAACCGGGGACGCTAAAGTGCACGAATGCCTGATCAGTTAATTATCGATAATGCATGACAGCACGATAACGAACCGCATGAACCCCAAGCCCTGTAAATTATTGAGCCGCCCCTCGCGGCCGTTGTTCATGTCAGCGAGACGATAATTCTCGAGCCCCCCCGAAAAAGGCATCACCATCGCCATGTGGCGCGGCCTGCACCAGCACAGCGGCCAGTCCTCAGCAGTCCCGTCGTCCGAGTCTGCTGCATCCGGACCACGCGCGTCTGCACCTGCACCATCTCCACCACAACCATCATGCGGTATCGAGATCGCCGCCGTCGCCCGATCGAACGTCCATCGATGAGGAGCCACCCCCCGCTCCGCCCAGTCCATCCAGCTCGACGACAAGCAGTCTGAGGTCTATGCCAAGTTCAGCACTTGCATCGGTTCATTCATCTCATGATAGGAGACGCAGTAGCAGGTGATTTGATTATGATTATTCTGGAAACTAGTGGCGGTATTTCACGATTTTTCGATGATTTCCATTCGAGGGGATTTCCATTTCGTTATTACGAATAATTTTGACAATTCGAAATCGGGGTTTCCAGAAAATTCAGGTGATCGATTTTGTCTTACTTAATTAATTATCATTAACATCAATATCAATTAATATTTATAACATAAAAAGTACATAAATTGATAGATCCTTCAATTGACAGATTGATCAATTTTGTTTTAATTAATTAAATATAATTAATATTGATATCAATTAATAATTTTTAAAATGAACGGGATATAAATAGGTTGATTCACAGGAGATTTGATTTTGCTGATTTTATTGGGTCAAACGATTTTAGTGGTTATCGAAGTCAGCCGTCAGTTATCATTTTCTTTACTTCATTATCAATTTCATATTTTTTTACTAAATTTCTTAGAAAATTTCGCCCGGAAAAAACTCACGTAAAGAAAAACGATTACGAGAAAATAAACATTTTTCTCAAACAAATAAATACTTGGCAGAATTATTTCTGTCTCAGTGTCTGTGTCGTCCCCATTAATAACTCTCCAATTTTCCTCAAAAGCAGTAAAAAAAAAGTAAAGAAAGCGCAGATTATAAGAAAAAAGAGAAGTTATAAAAGAAATTTACCTCAAAAATCTTCAAAAAAAATTTAAAAAATTCCGATGGAATTTCGTTTATCTCACCTGCTGTATACCCACCTAAAAAATTCTATAAATAATTTAATGCCTCTCTTAAAAATGCAGATACTCAGTCTTTGACGCTCTGGATTTGGAGTACGCACTCCTGCGAGCGGCAGCTCGTGGCTCAGTGGGTCCCTACTCACTATCCGAGTCACTGCACAAGCTGACGTTTACCCAGAGCCTGGCCTTTCCCGCTCTAGCCCGCGGATTAGCTTCAAAACAGAGTGTCCCAACAAGACGTCCTCAGCAGCACTCGGAGAGCGGTTTGAATGCTTTTGCAAAGGTCGTCACTGCTGTTGTACTCATGCTAGTGAGCGTTCTTGTGTTTGGGGTTGTGTATAAATTTGTGAGGACGTGAGGATGGCTGCTGGCACCCGGACGACAATATGACTCGCCGCAGGAGATTAGGAGAGTTGAGGATGCTGTTGTCTCGGGTGCCAGTGATCTATTTCAAGTGGACAAGTGAGTGTCTGTTTAGTTTACGGAGAATGACAAATTGCGACACTTTTGAGTGGTTTAATGGAGGACAGTAAATTGAGGTGAACGTGCCAGTGGTTGAGTGCTTTGAATTGAACAAACTTTATTTCACTGAACGTTTGAAGAATTTCGTTATTAGAAATTCACGATTTAATGGAGAAACCGATGAATTGAAAAATCGGTACAATTATTCCAAGAAAATCAGGGGAAATACAAATAAAGAAGTTCAGATGTAATCTATTCTTCAATTATGGATGAATGGAACATTAGAGGTGGATTGATTTTTTAAAACACTCGGAGGACCTCGTCTGAAGGCCAGAAGTCCCAGAAAAAATTGTCTATCAAATTATGGGGAATTTCATGCTGAAAATATCCCAAGAACAATCCGCGAGATATTATTTATCATTTTTATTCTCAATTTCCGAAAGACAAGACATCATCATCCTCTCCTTTATTAAAAATTCTTCCACGAGAATATTCTTAAGAGCTCTCAAATTATTGCCTGCATATTTGGATAGCTGGCATTAAACAGAAGTTATTATTTTTTCCTACAAAAAATTACGAGGAAATGGAAAAATCATTCGTCTAGAGGTATCCACTCTTCACTCCGCAAGAATTTGGTTCGTTGTATTTTAATTCGCCGCTAAAAGTAAACTTATAAAATCTGGGTCTAGCAGTTTCTACAGGAAAAATTGCAACAGAAACTATATTTGTAAAATATCTGTTACAAAAACCGAGTTTTTTTTGTAGAATTTCAATCCAACGGTCATTACCATTATTTTTTGTTTTTCTTCTCCATTCAAAAATGTCAGAAAGCCTTCACAACCCACCGACTTCTCATGTCTATTTAAAATTTATTTAACGCCTTTTTTGAAATATTGTAAAAATAATCTCCAATTTGTTACTTCCCATTATATTTTTCTCGATCCCACGGGGACATCATCTCCTTCTGCATCAAAAAGTTGCCGGAACAATATTCTCAAGAATTTCTCAAGAGTTATTGCGTGCGGAATTGGATAATTGGCATTGAATAAACATGACTATTCTCTCCGTACACTTCTGCATTCTTTCCTTAAAAATGTACGAGTGAAATTCAAGAGAGAATTCGGTAAAAATTCGTCTCTAGAGGTCTTGACCCCCCCCGGATATCCTAGAGTGTACTGATGATATCTTAAGACGGTGTACGTCGAGTTCATGCATGAAAGATGAAGCCGTTAATGGAAGTACAATATCCAACGGTATTTTTGTAAATCGATTGGACAACAAATTTTTATCTGACACTCAATGTTCTCACGAATATTTAATGACCAGAATCGTGATAAAAAAACTGGTATTGAATTGTCGGGGGCTTGTTAACACACTCAGTCATAAAGTCAAGGTTGAAACTCGGTCACGCTGAATAATAGAAAGGAATTTGTAAATAAAAAACAGTGGATAAGAAATTTGTAAAAATCAATTAAAGTGCTCTCTGCTATTTTTAAAAATTCCTAATGTCAAATTCCATTTTTCTTTTGTATTTTCTCTTGGACAGCATCTTCGCTCAATTAATTAATTATGTATGCGTATGTTTGTTGTTTATTGTGAATGTGTGACTACTGTGATTTGTATACGAAAATGATGTAACTCGCAGAAACTGAAAGTTGATTGGTTAATTCATTAATTATAGAATATTCGTGTTAATTTATCACTTCCCACTCATTTTCCTCCGTTTTTCCTCCTATTCAATAAAACACTAACCATGAATAGAGGGAAGTTTAAAAATATCCCAGAGCCGAGGCTGTAATGTCACCAAGTCACTTCCAGTCCTCACCTCTCGGTCACTGTGTCTTTTTTTTCTGGTCATCACGCCTCGCTGATAATTTTTTTGCCATTACCCTCTTTTTATATAACCATCCTTACGTACATTTCTTTTACCCCGGATATTACGAGCAAGAGGCAATCGCACTTTTTTTTAGCGGTAATAGTATTTTTAGTCACTCAGGCCGTGAGGCACTGCTTCGCGAACGGCACTCGCGGATGTCGTGACAAAAAATATTATTCGATACTCGACTGTAAAAAATTTTTCTGCCTCGTATGATTACAGAACTTGCCTCTGGCTCATCCTGTAACCTCATTTTTGCCTGGACAGTTGTTCAGGACCTCGGCGAAGGCGAGGGAGGCAATTGTATGGATTCGAATTTTTTTTTATGTCACTCGGCCCGAAAAATCGCGTTTTTAACTTCAGTTCGTTCAATTAAATCGAAATTTTCAGGCCTATCGGCATAAATTTATGGTCGCTCCGCGGCTTGAAAATATTGTCTGACTTATGTGATTAGAATCCGAGCCGAAGGCGAGGCTTATAAAGTCACATTCATCCCAAAATAGTTGTTTTTTGTAAATTTAATTACTCTGGACAAAAAAGACAATTTTAAGTTCGGCTTTCCACACACTGAGATAAGAAAATCGTTCGATACTCGAGGGAAATGTTTTAATTGGCCCACGGGAGTATAACCTTCAGGGCCAGAAAATACTTTTTGGCAGTCGTATCAAAATGTACTATTTAAAAAAAAATGTTTGGGAAAGTCCATTTTCAGTTGCCGATTTTTACCCGTGAAGTGGCACTTTTCATGTTTTTTTTTTAACAATTCACTTTTTGCTTACAATGGCTGACTCTCCCATTGCACTTAGGGCCAAAATAACTTCTTTTGAGAATTCCCAGCATAGCCAAAGATATCGATGTAGTCTTCGAATTGCATCAGCCATACGGCAGCCATTACACGCTAGTCGTTCGCCTCGTCACTCTCTCGTAAATCCAAAATAATTGGCCCTGCGTTATCAGATAAGAAATCAAAATGTTTAATAAAATGGCCGACGCCCTAAAGAGTCACTCCTCTGGTCTTCTCTGAAATCCATAAAACACTCATAATTTCCTTGATAAATTGACATGAATTTCTGCGACAATAACTTGGGTTTCTCAAGTTTGTCATGGAAGATCCTCTCGAAATCTTGAATTTTATTTTACATTTCCATTCAACAATATAATGACCTTTCCAAATACTAACTCCAAAAAATAGTATATATTACAAGTGTGAAAACAAAAGAACATTAAGCGTATTCGGTAATATTTTTAGAGAGTCATAGACCGTTAATTAGAGTCATTATAAATGTTGGCAACACCTCATTTGCGGCTGTCTCTAAAAATATAATCTCATTCGACTCGATATTCACTTCTTCTCACACTTGAAACCTAATATTAATATATTAAAAAGACATATTATTATTGTTATCAAAGATATTATTTGTTGGGGTCTTCCTTGAGCAAAATAAGCAATGAGAGTTTTTTTATAACATTATTTGAATGCGATTTGTGAGAGTGTTTTGTCTGTGAGGTGCGTGTATTCCACTCATTAATTGTGAATGTCGAGGTTTTGAATATAGAGGGAATCCGGTGAAGAAGATGAGACGGTCCTTTGAAGTCTAATGCAACTCACCAGGAGATATTTTTTTATTAACCCCTCACAAACAACATTTCAATTCAAATTGTTTCCAATTTTTACGCGTTTTATCTAGCAAGGCCGCTAGTTACCCACGGCTTAATAGTTAATTAACGAATGGTTTTAATAATCTAAAAACGTCGTCCAACGAAGCCAACTCCCATGAATGAGCCAAAGGCTTTGGGCCAGAATTCCAAACTTTTAGAGCCTAAGTTAAAGTTTGCGCGAATCACCTCATAAAAGAGAGAAATGCCATTAATACTGAAGTAGTAATTTTTTAGGAGAGTTTAATTTACAAAATTATTCAAATAAATTCCGAGAACGTCTCTCCTGTCCTTCGCCTCTTTCCCGAAAAATTCAAAATCAAGGCTTCATGAATGAAAAATGTTTGTTCGTTCGTCGCTGTGCTTTTTACCACGCAACGAATTTATAAAATTACTCAACTAAATAAACCTCAATTAAAAAATAATGTAAATTGTAAATAAACTGCAATTGATGTAATTCAGTGAATACAAAACAAAGTGAATCCCTGAACGGATGGCAATTGACTTCACTCACTCCCACGGAGACCGAATGGATAAATTAAAAAATTCATATTTTGATTTTTAGTTCACATCATTTATTTTATGACCGCAGGATCAACCGCAAGCAGTCGACATTCCTCACACCTCAATATATCTTTCTCCTTAATTAATTATGTAATTTAGATTACAACGTGTTCCCTCTCGAGTTATCCTCATTATTATTTTTTTTTCATCATTTTGGTATTATAATTAATGCTTTTAATTCACACCTAGTGCTATTTTATCTACAGTGATATTCCACTCGCTATACAATCGACTCCAGCCACTCGTAGCGATTCATATTTAATATATGATTTTCTCTCGTAAATCTCTTTTAATTTTTCCTACGTACACTTGTTCGTTATTAATTTATCGACTTTATAACATCTCATTCAATAATTCAATAATAGAGCGATGGAACAGAATAAGTTGATTTTTTAGAGATATTTTTGTAATAAATATACTTTGATGACACAAAATGAGTCAAAATAATCCACAGCAAAAATTTATACGGAAATTTTATTGTTTTCGTTGGGTTCATATTTTCCAAAAATATAAAATGAAAGAATTTTCATGCAAACTCATTCAATTTATGCAAAAATTCCACGAATTAATTATTTGTAAATATTTATTAATGGAATGTCACCAAATTTTTTTAATTATCAGAAATATTCCGTATGGAATGGACCATTAGTTCTGGTTTTAATACTATTATATTGATTCTGCGGAAGTTCATTTCGAGAAGACTAAAAATACTAAAGGGTCTGAATGAATGAGTCGAAAATTATACAGAATTCAGGCAAAAATGGGCCAGACCTTCCGGATATATAAATCATCGATTCCTCTTGAATGATTGAGTTCAAAGCAAACAAAAACGTCATCTCCACGTTTATTTTCTATTCAGCACCCAATTGACGTATTTCAATGACCACCGGCTTCTGAACTGAACCCTCTTACGAATTGATTGAATATATTCTATTTTCGTCACTTCAGATATTATTGTTAAGCTATTAGGTCGTATTTAATACAATTATCTTTCCCAGTTTACCTCAGCTGAGATTTTGTTATCTGAACTCTCCACTTTTAGATTGACCGCAAAATCTCAGCACTTCCTTGGTAGGAGAAAATACTTTCTTGTCAATTAAAGAACATTTTTAATTTTTGGATAATTTATTTTGTCCTCATATTGAGGAAAAAAGGGTAACGAGTTGGGGATCTCTTGTCTCGAGATAATTTTGAATTGACTTCAATTAATTTTACGAATTAACAGGAGAATATTTTTTCGTGTCACGATAATGAGGTTTATTGAAAATATTTTTTCACGAAAAATCATTTTCGAAGCTCGAGGCTCCTATAAAACCTTTAAAAAAAATTCCGAAGGTCCGCGTCGAATATTTCAGATACTCAAAAAAATAGTGTGGCATTAAAATGAGAATATACCATAGAATTGACTCATTCTGTTTCATTATTCCACCACTGGAATCAATTCAATCAATTATTTATCTTGTGGAATCATCGGATTCATTTAAATTATGTACACGATAATTTATTCATTTTTTTTTAAGTATCAGTTTTATCCCCTAATGTACAAGATTCAATGCACGCTCATGGCTCCTTATTCCCCTTCACATTCTCAATGGATTGTATTTCTGTGAATAAAATGCTACTTCTGTTCATCTGAGGAATGGAACGGGATTCGTTCGAAGGACTAATCAATTGCTGCGATGTTTCATTTTCGTTATATCATATTATAATCATTATTTGTGTCGATGTCTGACTATTCATTTACCTCTGCATTATTTAATTCTTATTTTTCCTTCGATTGTATCAACGCGCGAGTCTCCCATCACCTGTCAGTGGTCACAACATGAGTCAGACTGTTTTATCATTTAATGTTTGTTTATTCGTTCGAAGACGTTGTTTATATTTAGAACACAGTTACAAACAGGAAGGAAGGAAAAACGTGAAAATAGTTTTCTTTTCTCTGAATTATTAGTTTTCGGTTATACTTTCTTGAATAATCGTTGGAAAATCAGTAAATTCGCGCTATCGGTGAGACTCGCGCTTAGGCCGTGCACGATCTTCAACGAAAAATATTCCTTTTTTTTTATTCATTGTTCTCCTCATTTTATGATTTTTCTTTTGTCTCTTTTCACACTTGTAATCCGAGGATCTAACACACGTGTAGAGAGAAAAAATAGCGACAATGAGACAGATAGGGGTCTGTGATAACCCGGCGCTCTACGTAGAAAAATAAATTATCGCCGAGGATAATTCAGGAGTCTGTTATAAAAATCATTTGAGTCAGACGTGAGGTCTTCGCCGAAATTGTGAGTATTCCATTAACGACATTAACCCGTCATTAATTTTTTTTATGTCTGCAAATGTTGCTTTAAAAATGTTTTACAACTTTTTTTCAGAAAATCACACAAATCAATTTATACATTTTTTAATTTTTTAAAGAACCGCCTATTTCATTATTTCTAAGCGAAATAAATCAGAAAAAAAAATATCTCCTTTTCAAAAGTGCCGTTGGATATTTTTTTTATTAAACCACTCATTGACTCGAATAAATTTACAACATTTTTCCCGAACTATCAACCAAATCCCCTCATTTTCATTTTATTTATACAATATGATTAACAATCTATCGACTACCCCGAAAATATACTCGATTATATTAATGAATTACTTCCAAAGCTCAATTCGAGTAGTGAGTGTCACTCTTGATCAGACACTGTGGTTCAGGTAATCATCGAAGATTTGAATTTTCTATTTTATCGACAATGGGTAAGACCCGTTGACCTACACACAGACCGTAATATCTCAAAAGAAAACACTTTTTGAGTCTAGTAATCACGTCGGGAGATGTGAAGCAGTAGTGATACCGATAATTTTCCGACATCTAGGGCTGGAATTATTCGTGCGGAAATTATCCCAGAAGCCTTACATCTCACCCAATCAGAATTCTGGATATTGATCGGTAATACGGGAACTAATCATTTTAACCCCGGAAATGTTCATAATTACCTATTTTTATTTTATCATCACTATAAGTTTTTGAAAAAAATTATCATTAACCACTTTTGGTTGTGTTTTTTTTTGCTTTCCACAGTTGAATCAGATTTTTTTCTCATTTTTTGAAGTAGTTTATTGTGCTATGCTTTATGCTTTTCAATATTTTTTTTCATTAGGCCTTAAAAACGCCCCATCGCGGTTTTCACACCCGGTGATAGAAAATATTGGATGTCCCCTAGAGACAGTTCATCGCGCTGGGCGAAAAGATGACTTTATAGGCACGCCTGGCGGGTCTAAAGCGTATTTTTTCTACTCGCTGGGATGAAAAAAATCGTTTCATACTCGTGGAACAAGTGTTTTTGGCCTGTGACGTTATATCCCTCCGGCTTGCGTTATAAACCTCTCATAAGTAAAAAGGCTTTTCCGCACTCGTTGCGAAATAAACTATTTCATCACGCTGTGTCAGAAAAGTAACTTTTCAGTTACTCTCCGCTTAGCGTCGAGTGACTGAAATAGTACATTATGTCACCAGGGACGAAAAGTACTTTTTCGACAGCTGAAAAATTATGTTCGTAACTCGTGAAAAAAGTAGTTATTGATTCGTGGGATTATATCACTCGCCTTCGGCTCGTGATATAAACCTCCCACTCGCCAAAAACCATTTTTTTTCACTTGTTACAAAATATACTATTTTGACCTCCACAAGTAAAAAACTACTTTTTCGCACTCATTATCAAATATAATATTTTCATTACGCCGTGACTAAAATTGAACCTTTCGGTACACCTCGTGTGCCTGAAAGTCCACTTTTAGGCACACTGGGATAAAAAATTCCGTTGTAACACGTGCAAAAAATGTTTTATGGCTCGTGGGATTAATCACTCGTCTTCGGCTCGTAATATAACCCTCCCATTGTTCAGAAACCTCTTTTTTGCACTTGTTAGGAAATATACTATTCTAATACATCTGATTTTATACTGCGAGTCAAAAACCACTTTTAGCGCCGTACGAAATACAATTTTTTTTAGCTCTGAATCAGAAAACCGCGAGATAACCGAGCGAGCGAGGTTAAACCCCCAGTTTATTGTGCCTATCACCTGCAAAAAGCTTTTATTATTGCATTCAAATTGCAAAGCATTTTGTAGAGGCATAAATTATTATTTACATAAATTTTACTGAAAAATATCAACAGCAGTGGAAAATTTCGGTATTTTTATGGAAAATTGACCAGAAATAAAGTCACCGGTAATTTCACATCTCCAGTCGTGTTTCGTGGCACTCAGGCCTGCAAACTCATGTGGGATCGATAGATTGAGGCGGTCCCTGTGTCGAATCACTACTAATTCACGTACTCCGTCAGACCACCTGACATCACTGGACCTCGTACAACAAGTAGGTAATACATACTCTCTCTACTGTTTAATTATACAACACTCTATACCACCGACAAAGTTATCACAGACGCGAAGAACGTTTTCGCTAGAGTTTTCCCCTGTATTTAATATCTAACCCTCTTCTCTGCTCATCAGACATTGATATACTTTTGATATTTATTATTTGCACATTAGTCTAGACAATGGACAATTACGCGAACACGTTCTCCTCGTTAACGATTCAGTTTGATTTGATTTTTTTTTCTTCTCTCTTAAATTTATCGTTAGATTTTTTAGGTTTTTCGGGATTTTCCTTGCTTTGGAGACTCTGACTCAAGTTCCTTCTTCACGATAGCCACGATGGGGTGACTATGACACCCCATCGCTCAAATTTTGCGTCTCTTTCTGGCTGGAGTGGAGTGATGGAGAATAGGAGATTAATAGAAATATCTGGTGGTGATTATTTTGTTAATATCTCGGGACGTTAAGGGTCTAGAAGAAAATTTTATATAACGTTTTTTGTAGAAAAATTCGGCGGCTGCAAAATATGTTTTGTGACATTTTCGAATAGGATGAGTAGTTTTTACGTTATCTGCAAAATTAACTGCTGGTGATTTTGTAATTGTTGACTTTTTTTGTTCATATTTGACGTTTTTAATTATTCTATTGAGGAAAATGTCAGAAAATATTACTTGCACTCCATTTTATGACCTTTAATAAGATCTTTGTTGTATCTAGGTTGAATGATATTTGATAAATTGTTTCTATAGGAATTTTTCACTCATTTGTTATTATTTTTGTTAATATCCGATGTATTGAATTATTTCGGTCGTAAAAAAGCTCATAGGCTACAAGAAAAATACTCCGACACTGTTCGCTGGTATTAACTAGTTACTGAGATGACTCAGTAATTAACAATAAATGTGGTTCAATTTTTCTAGAATAAATTGGAAAAAAATTTGAATAAGAGAAAAATGCTCGGAAGCTTTTTTTGAGGCATGAAAAATCTCTACTAAAAAAATTATCATCAAATTTTTTAATTCCCCAGTTTCCGATATATCCACAAAATAATAATAATATATTGTTCTATGATCTCCTACTGTTAATCACTTCACAACTTATTTGACCGCTCATAATGTTCCTTAATCGACGAATGGAATAGAAGTTGGAACACAAGAAATTTGGTATACTCCACGACGAAATAATCCCTAATTAATAATTACTCTAGTAGTTTTCTTTGAAAGCCCGTTAACAAGAAAATGACAATCGAACGCGAATTCGAAGTTATTTCTCCTTGAATTGATATTTCAGTTAGAGACGAATTTTTTATCTCGCAGTTTCTCCAGTATTAACATCGTTAAATGTAATATTACGTTGTCATGACGTAAATGTTCTCAAGGACTGTGGAGACAGAGTATTTTTTTCTTTCATTCCCATATTTTTTATCTTAATTTTCTCTACTGATAAATTATCTGATGCGTCGGTTCCTTCGGAATGTCACTGTCCAGATTTAAGTAGGCGCCATTTTTTGTGATCAGGTAATGAGTGAGTAGCTGACCTTTTCCCTTCACGAACACCATTCCCCGTTGCTCGAAACCGTAGCCAAAGGGCTCGAGGATTTTTCTCGTTTCATCAGTCACCTGAAAAAGACATTGACGGAAGCAAAAAAAATTGCGATAAAAAGTCATTCGCCGGGAAATTATTTCCAATGGATAATGTGTAATTCTGGCCTCACCGTCTCCATGATTCTTTATTATCTGAGAATAGATTCATGGGGTATTTTTAGAGAGGAGTAAAGCCTGTGGAGGTCTATTGATTTTTTTTAATTGCAATTTTTTACTTTAATGAATGAAAAATATTAATTGAATTTCTCATTTAATCTGGCGATCTAAACGGATTATTTTCATAGAAAATATCGTAAGTTCCAAGAAAAAAATTTAACTATTTTTCATTACCTCACTAATTGTTGAGGTAATCCAGTAATTGAAAAAAAATTAATAATTTTCGTTTTACTACCCATTTCTCTATTGATTTTTTCAATTACAAATTTTTCCTAATGAATGAAAATGCTTCACTTCATTTTTTATTATGTTACGGGGGTTTCAAGGCTATCGTTGGAACGCTCTCCATTTATTTACAAAATTATTTGCAACTGAATTGAGCTACTTGTTCCATAAAAAATATCATAAGCCAGAGAAATCTCTCAATTTTTATTAGCTACAGTAGCTGTTAAACTAACTCAGTCATTAGACACATAAAAATTTAACATTTTTGCAGATTTTTATTTGCAATTGTCGCAAAATTATTTTCAGTGCGTAATTCTGACTGCACTACCTGCATGATTCTTTATCATCTGAGAATAGATTCATGGAGTATTTTTAGAAGGGGAGTCTGTGCACGTCTATTGATTTTCTAAATTACGAATTGTTGCTTTAATGACTGGAAAACGTCGATCGATTTTTTTTTTGTGACAGAAATTTCGATTTAACTCTTTAATCTTCTTCATTCGCTTTCAAAATTATTTAACCGTGCATTATCATCCAGTATTTTCTAAATATTTGATCTGTTCAATTATTTTTCGAGACGAGTAAAATTGCGGTAATTTTTTTTATGAGTTATTTTATTTTACCTGCAGATGTCCAACTTTTCCTGTGCTCTCCATCCGAGAGGCGACATTAACAGTATTTCCCCAGATATCGTAGTGCGGTTTTCTCGCTCCAATGACACCAGCAGTGACTGGGCCATGGTTGATTCCCATCTTCAGAACGAAATGATTGAAGCTCTGTTCATTAATACTCGATAGGGCTTTCTTGAGCTCCAGGGCGAACTCCACCAACGCGGAAAGGTGGCCCCACCTGGGGCCATCCTCGAGCTCTGCGTCCTCGGTAATCCCCGAGGCAGCCATGTAGGTCGAGCCTATCGTCTTGATCTTCGTGATGCACTTGAACTTGCTCTGATCGAGAATCTGATAGAGGGATAATTATGTGGTGAAGTCAGTGGGACTAATTGAGAGATAAATGGGCTTGTTAACGTAGCTCAACAGCCGACAACGGTATTATCCCGACTGCACTGCGCATTTCATATTTTCTGTCTTCAAATTGTTCAACTAAAGTGGGTGAGCAAATTTTCAAAAAACCTCTCCCACCAAACACAATTCAAATCAAATTTTGCAGTATAAATAAATAAATAATATGTGATTACATCATAAATAAATAATTGACTTGGTATATTTTTTTTTATTCAATAAAAACGTTAACTTTTAAATCAATAAAATTTCGAAAAATAAAGAAATAAAATTCAAATTTTAATCTTTAATCCTAACATAATCGCCGCTGGATTAAATAATAATTTTGAAAATTGCCTTTTTGGAAAACTAAAACTAGAAAAGCCAGTATTTCAACCAATTTTTTCTATTCTTTACGAAATTTTAAATTGCCCGCAACTGTTGAACTATTTGAAGTCAGAGTTTCAAAATGCTTGTGGCAGGATTTTTCCAATGATTTCTCGTTAACTTCTCGAGTTAACTGAGTCAATTATGATAACTTACAGCATCAAAATCCGAGATGACTTCATTGAGAAACCTCAGGCACTCCAGTCCCTGATTATTGATACTCTCCTCGCTATAAAAATCCGCAAAAGTTGGCATACTGGCGAAGAGTACACCGACCTCGGAGTAGCTCTGGCTGTACAGGTCATCGTGATGTCTCGTATTCGACAGATAGTACATAGCTACATGGGGCGGTAAAATGTTATAAATCAAGGCGCCGTTACGCCTCTTCATGTCCGCTGCCCTCTCCCGCTGCGCCACCACCTCACGTCCACGCAGAAACAGAATTCGCCTGGATTTCTCCGTCTGTGTAATAAATAAAACGGCGAGTGAGGGGTTGATAATTTTCTCCATTCCGTGCAATAAAATATTTCATGACTGGGAAAGTGGCGGGCTCATCAATAATAAACGGCAGTCATGTCTGGGGGGAGAGAAATATTCAGTAAAAATTCAGTTCGATAAAATTGAGACGGAAAATTTGAGAGACGGTTATTTTTAGACGATTATTTTTTATCTAAATAGTACGCGAGTTTCATAAATACTGTTCCTGAATTACGGAGTGGGTTCGTAATTTTTATTCAATATTTCTCTCCGCGAAAAGTCCATTGAATTTTTGCACTCGGGGAAAAATTGATCAACGATTTCGCTCTATTGATGGCGGAACAATAATCAGAAATTTGCTCCCTCAGCCGAGCTGTCGGCGTAAAATTAATCGACAACCAATTCCCGGGGTAATTGCCACCCCTCACGCACCCGCTGTATTCCTCACTTCCCCTTCTAGTAGTATAAACATACGTTGCACTCTCCCCCCAATCGATTGTAGCACCCGGGGAGTCACTTATTGTCTCGAAATCCCAAGTCTCCAATTCTCTCGTAAAACCAAATAATCTTCTTGGAATGAAACAATCAACGGTGGACAGGAATTATTAATTGGCATTGGCCATCCCTTCAACGGAATTGGGGGGGAGCCTCGGAAGAAGAATGATCACGTTTTTCGAGGGGAAATAATTATCTTCTTTTTTTGCATGATTTTTCCACAGTATTCACGTTCTGTGGATCGAAATTAGCTCCAACCAGTCAGGACGAAGTATTTGAATTGTTTTTCATAAAAAAATTGTAGTTAAGGACTTAGTCCTTCTTAGTTTTTGGAATAGAGACACGAATTTTTGCTCACTAATTATACAAAGGGAAGAGATGCAGTTTGAAAATTATTTCTCAACTAAGTTTTTGGTTTCGCTTTGTTTTTCTTGATATGTGTAGAAAACTTTTCTGTTGTCAAGTTAAATAATTCCTTGCTTTCCTCCGTATCCTCGTACGCAAAAGGAGTCTTTTTCCCGAGTAAGGTTACTCTTAAATTAATTTTATTTTCAAAAAATGAAAGGATCAAACGTAAATTTGGAATCTGAAAATGTAAATGTAGGATTGAACAAATTCCTCTGGTTCGCTTGGAGGTCCCAAAGTGTGACATTCGAAATTCTCTATTTAAAAATTACAGATCTCGATTTGAAGCTTTTGAAAAATCTAATTTAACGTCTTACAGAGAGTCAGAGTTCCAAAATTCAATGATTGAAAAAATTAAGGCACTTTGTCACGCGTTTTTAGTGACAAAATCCATGAAAATCAGGCACTCACTTTTTAATATCAGAGTTTAAAAGTTTTAATCTTCAGAATTAATCTCTAATTCTTAGA
>JAPYZN010001002.1:0-35247 GCA_030522865.1 Psyttalia lounsburyi
TAATTTATTTCAGGGCTTGATTTATGTTGCAAAAGCAGTGGATCTAGATAACCCATCTCATATTCCAACTTTACATCCTTGATTTGAAAAACAAAAAAAATATTGATTGCTAATAATTACCTAAAATTGGAACAAGCTTGTCATGAGGTCCCAGTTGATTGACAAGATCTTTACTCAATTCTTCGCACTCAATTTCTTCCGGCAATTTTTTCCTCATCTCCGGAATAATTCTCTCACTATTCGTATCCATTGTTTCAATTGGATCAATATTAATAATTTCAGTTTGCGAAGCAGCATCAAGTGTGGCATTAATTCTGAGAACCACTTCGGTCCTCTGAAGAAACCTCAATTCTTCAATTCCAGGCTGGGGTGACACACACGGAGAACACCTCTCAATTGGCGAGGACGATTGTGGCATTGGTGAACACGATAGATCAGGCATTTTCAGCTTAGTTGACACCAATGAAGACCTGGATTCAGACGACGGGTTTTTCCTCAATGCATTAGCAGAAACACCTTCGACTGTCCATAAATTTTGCTTTTGACTAGAGCCTTCACTCAGTGGATTCTCACACAGTATGCCTTCAGTAACATCGTCGTTCCCTTGCAATGGACTCTTTGCATTATTGTCGTACAAATCATTGCAGTCAATAATTTCATCAGGTCCTGCCGAAGGTAAGTTCTTTAACGCCATTGACCTTTCTTCATTGTTGTTTTCATGAGAATGTGCATAATCAAGTGGTTCAATCAACAACGTCGATGATTCTGTATGCATATTTTTGTTATTAATATGTTCAACGTTCTCCAGTACATCAACTTCACTGACAGAACCAGCTGCCCAGTGTCGATTATTAAAACATGCATTTGTAGAACTCTCGCATTGTACTGTTGCCTTTTGTCCGTAATGATCGTCAGTGATTTCTGAAATTATATTAATTAATAAAGATGTTTTTATGAATAACGGTTGATATCCGAATCTCGCGTTTCTTTGGCTGGAAATATTAACGAGAAAAATACTACAATGCAAATACCGACGGCAGTGACCGTGTGGTTAGAGTGCTAGACTGGTACGCAAATGATCCGGGTTCGCTTCCCGTCACCGGCGGTCAAAATTTGTAAAAATTTGTAGCACTCTGATCTCACGATTCACTGCCGGGCGGGAGTCTCCTAAAAAGGGACGACTGCACCTGGCCAAGGTTTTCCCCTCAGGGTTTTTCCTTGGTCCTTGACGAATGCGGTACAGCGGGTGGGGGGGGTGGGAAGGGTAAATACGTAAAAACCCGAGAGGGTATACGTGAGGACAGGAGAAAAAATACTACAATGCAAATTAATTTGTGTACCTATTGTAGCTCCAACCGAATAATTTCCACTTTCCTCCAGATGGCTATTTGCTTCATTAAATTGTTCAACGCCGTTCATTGTCGTTCTATCAGTTTTATGATTATTCTGAGTATTTTTATGCTCATCTGATAAATGCTCTGACCGATTTTGGTAGTCGTCAGTCATAAACACACTGATGTTATTGTTCTCACATGTTGAATTTCCACTTTTCGGATGAATTTCCCGGGATCCATTGAGCAACCTTGCGGTATTGATTCCGTTCTGTTCGATATTTCTGTTCTCATTGTTGCCTCGGTCGAGTGTTTGCCCGTGGCCATGGTGAAAAGATGAGTTACAAGTGTCATTTTTGCGTTGGCGCAATGAAATTTGACGGGTAAAGCCATTGTCACGCTTTTGGTATGTCGGCCATTTCTGCACATGGCCAGTTGGTACCATAGTGTTTTTATAGCTCTTGTTGCTATCTGCTGTATCTCGCTCATGTTTATGCACATCATATGTAGTCTTTGAGGGCTTTCTGGAATGAGAAAAAATGATAATTACTGTACTTGCAATTTATGATCGCTTATCACCGCAACATTTGTGTGTTAAAGAAATAATAAATTCCCACGACAACACACTCACCTGTGAAACATTTGAACGGGTGGTGCTGGACGTGGTGGTGGAGGCAGTGACTTTGCGCCAGGCATATTTTGTCGTGGAGCCAATGGCGGAGGTGATAATGAACTCAACTGTGCATGTGATATTTGTGAATTTCTTTGTGCATCAGTGCTTTTAAGTGGTGGAGGATAATTAGTCGGCTGCTGGTAATACGGAAAATATTGGGATAATTCGTCGTACTTTTTTGAAGTTCTGTCTTCAGCCAACTTGTGTACGCGACTTGCATCCGAATATGGATAATTCTTTGCTGAGTCTGACAGGATTGAATAGTTGAGTTTTGGAGAGTGTCCATTGACAGGCAGTACTGAGTGATTTCTGGAAACCTGGGGCTGAGGTTTTTGGCCCAACGTTAGACTTCCTGAATCCCGATTAATGCGCCCACTAGGTACACTCTTCATGTCCCATGATTTGAGAGAGTCCTTAGGCTCACAGCACTCACTGTTGCTGCCTACAATGCCATATTGCTGAGATAAATCACAAGTTTTTGGTGACAATTTGATATTATTTTTTTTCTCGCCCAAACCTCTCGTTGAAGAATGACGAAAACTTGATCTCACTGATGTAATTGGATGAGTCAGATGATTGCCTGGGATATATTCTTTGTCAGATTGCCTCAGCGAAAGCTGAATGAATTCATCTTTGTTAGTATTCATTCCGCGATTTTTCTCATAATTCAATGGCCGTATGGAATTACTTCCATTCGTAATAAAAGTATCTTGATTTGAAATTTCATTTTTGCACAATTCAGCAATACCATCGTGCAATTCTGCAGGTGGAGGAGGCAGGGGATCATCACAATTGAATACTTCATTGTCTGTAACAGGCGGGGGAGACGGCGGGGGTAGATCCGGGCTCGGTATTCTATCAGTATAAAGTGACCTTAAATGTGGTTTTTTAGGTGGTCTCTCTGGCACCCAGTCATCAATGGAAATAGCTGTTCCAATGATCATGGGACCTACCAGAGCCGCTGAAAGACTTCCACAGCTGTTACTGTGTTTATGTTTTGGATCAAGTGAGTCCGACGGCATCGTCTTTTTCGTTGTCTGATGTTGCTGATAATGATGGCTATTGTTGATATTGGTATTTTTATTTTGATTACGCCAATTACTGTTGGCATAGTCAGAGGCTGAACTGGCCCGCCTAGGGGACGTCAATTTTGATCGAAATGATGGCTGGGGTGGTGAACTGTGAGGCGCAAAACTGCCTGGTATGAGTTGCGGCTCAGATCTCCAGGACGATTGATGGTGCCTTTCGTAAAACGACAGTAGAGCTTTTTTTTGAATAGCTTTAAGAGTTGGATCTGATACTCGATGACGTTTATCTGGATCCAAGTAGGTATATCGTATTTGTTGCTGTTGCTGCTGCTTCTCCAATTCATCAACTCGATCGGAGACCGAGAGGTGAGGCTGTTGAGGTGATGCTGGAGGAATTCTCACTGTTTGACTGTTGTGAACTGCCGAGGGAGTTGATATAGCATGGATTTTTCGCTGATTGCGCTTCTTGTCCAAATACAGAATACTTTCGGAGTGATGTCTCTGCGGCGTTTGAACTCTTGAACTGTGGGCAATCAACTGTTTACTGGTGCCGTGTATACTGACATTCGCTTGATCAGCATCAGATACACCATCTTCATTTGCATGCCAATCTTCCTTGTGTTCGTGGGGACTCGAATTTAATACACCGGTCGTATGTAGCCGAGAATTTGCCTCACTTTTGTTGAAATATACTTCGCCGGTGTAATTATCTTTAGGCGTGAGTGCCATTTGACACACGTCATTATTGACAAAAGTACATTGATTAATTATTCCGGATAAGCATTCAGTATTTCCCGTAACTCTAGGTGATTTTAGAGTGCAATTGGCTTTACTCGATTGACACTTGCAGTCACTGGTATTTGTTAATTTTTGAATATTCTCCTCGACACTGCTCACATCCGATATTGATGCGTGCGTCCAATTTTCCGAACTCAAACGACGCGCCTGCAGTCCCGAGGATATACTCACATCCGACAATGATCCATGCCACTTTAATGTTTCACTACTTGACGCACTGCCACCACTCGATGTTGTCACAACACTGTCTCTACCTTCGTGCGATATATCTTCCCAAGTAGATAAGTTTGGCCTGTGTGCGGCTGCTTCACTATCTCTCCTTAGTCTTGGTACGTCATCAGTGCATGGAACGATAAAAATAATGCTTTTTGTTGATCAAACGATTTTTATTTGAACACTGTTACTACTAATTTTCTGAATAGCGACACTGAATTTGAGTTACGGGAAAAATTCACGAAATATTCAGGAGAATTCCAGAATTTTGACCAGTGTAATGACGAAAATTGCACTCAAGTTCCTAAAGAACTACGGATGGTCATGATTTTTTTTTCCTGAAATTATATTGTATCATTGTTCTGAACATTCGCGAATACCTTCGACCGATTTTTTTTTTCAATTTCTATTAATTTTGAGGGAATGAATCTGGAATTTTCAGCGACAAAATTCTAGGGAAAATCAAATGCGATAAAAATATCCGAAAATGTACCGAAGAATTCAGACAAAATTTTGTAATAGAGGATATCACTACACTTGAACTTTATACTTTTCTAATCAATCATCGCAATGTCTTACCTGTCTAGGAATGGTGTATTTGTTGTTGAATCAAGGCTCGATACATAACTGTGGTAGCCCTCAGATTGTGCGTAGCTAGGTTGCTGCGTATGCCCAACTCTCGTGTAGTCATCAAGGCCCTCTTGATTCAGCGTTGTTCCACCATAACAATCAATCTGAAAGACCAAAAAAATAATGGTAAAAAGACAGCGTCAAATAGACAAGTGCATAATTAACAATTTATTCGAAGAATATTGTACCATACTTGTGATTCTGGATAATTCCGAATGTACGCCTCGAAGTCGGCATGGTTTAGGGCTTGTAAGGGCTGATGTTGTTCGCGCTCCGGTGGTGATGGTACAACATAACCAGAGTCGCCATACGATTTTCCTTCTCGATCTACGCGCGGCCAAACTCTCAGCTCTCGATGTTGTTGATTATTGGCAAAACTCTTACGCGATTCAAAAGTCTCAGCCGGTATTTTTTCACACTTCTCCATAACAGTTTTCAATTGCTGAGTAAATGTCGGAGTTGAACGCTTAGTCAACGGTCTCGTGTATTGAACTAGTTTTTCTTTTGGATAATTGGTATGATCAGTCCATGATTTAGATCTGTGTGAACCCAGTGTTACACTGGAGGAGGCATTTTTCTCTTCGCTCTCTCTACTACTCGGCCAGGATGGATATTTCTCATGACCCGGGCCATAACAGACACTCTTGAGGCTTGACGCATCGCGAACTGGTGGTGTAGGAGGCGGTGATTCTGCATCTCGTCCATCATGTACCAGAGTAAAACTGTCGAAACTAACACTTCCGTTGTATCTGTAAGTGGATGAAAGTCAGGTAATGTTGGCTAGAGTAAAATCAGATCATTCCGGGGGATTTACCTGTAGATATTTTCATCACCATTGGAAGAAATCGAAGCCTCATCCTGGCCGCGATATCCAGATAAAGACGGTTCAAGCTCCGTCATCGCGTTGGACGCAATTCCGCCATTTGAAATATCGCTGAAATGACAAAAGCTGAATAAATAAATGTAACAAAATAACTCCTCCCGTTTAAAGTAGCATTACTCCCAGCGAGGAAAAACATTTCATGTGTGCATTGGTGCAGGATCACTGAACTAAAAAATATAAATCTCATTTTGTAATAATAAAAACCTTAAGTATCACGGAATTTCTTCTTCATTCTTTCTTCTCCTCCTCCCATGATGTGAATTTTATGAGAGGCACTGGTAAAATATGTACACAAATAAATGCACGGCGAGTGTACAGCTGAAGGGGGAAAAAAAATCAAATAACAATTTTAAACCAAAAAAAAAATAACGCAAAATTCTTGAGAAATGCACGAGTAAACAGTGTGATTAAATTGCTGGGGAGACTGTACCAACTCAGATGGATGTTGTTAGGTACCATCTACACGTTGCGTGGAACAAGGAAAGGGGGAGAAAGGACGACAGTAGTGAATATATCGGATGAGGTTAGGTAACGGTTTCTGAAGTAGTTGAAGAGTTGCTGGCGAAGACACGGACACGACGTCTACCTGTAAGGTCCGCATGATCCACATATATGGATACATTAGGATAGAAGTTGAGCGCATGGGAATCTGTCGTCTTTCGCCCGTGAATTTCCACGTTGTCTCGGTCAAATATAGAACTGTTTTATTTCAAGTTGTACGAAGTGGGTGGACACAACGGTTAAACGATTGTCAGTGATCGTTAACGCAATAACTAAACTCAAGTCTGTGCATAAGAGTGAAGATGGCATTTTTTGACTGTCGGATTAAAAAAATTGACACAACTCTTGAGGCCGATCTTGTGTTGAATAACACACCGTATTGACTCATTTATTCCTCTGATAGTTTGGTGTACAGGAAATGTATTTATATTTAACGAGACAAAAAAATTATACCGACTGTGAGAAATTTTATGATATCGTCATCAGCAGCTGGAGGACCAGTTCAACAGTGTACACATGCAATATTGGACAATGACAAGGAGCATTCCAACACCTTAAGATGAGAAAAAAAAATATTGAAAGATACCTTAGTCGGCCAATGCACCTATTAATGTTATTTATACGTTTTCCTAGTATTATTCAGAGAAATAAAGCTACATAATCCATAATACGGAGTAAGTCCTTTGAAGAGAATAAAATAGCTTACTTATGGCAAAGAGGGTATAGAGTATACGAACCGAATGAACACGATGTAGAGGCATGCATGGTAGACCGAGTTGGCGCCCTTGACAGCGAGCCTTGCCCTGGCGTCTTGCTTTTGTAGCTCTTTCTTTGTGTTGAAAACTATGGTATATTTAAATTCGCGAATTTTAGGGCAAAAAAAATAGCAATGCTGCGGAAAATGTCCACTTCTATTCGATATTTTCTATTAGTAATTAGTGAGGTGATTTTTTTTTTCACAAAAGTGCAGAGATAACTGGGCGCCCGATTCTTCGCCTCGTCGAATTTTATCGCTCGCTCGCAGCTGGAGGTGGTACACTTGATCGCTGTCACCAAATAATATGCTTAGTCAGGAATATTGTCAAGTAATGTGAGAATGAATTCCTACGAATATAAATATATTCGATGATTTATCAAAAATTATGAAGCAACTGATGAACAATAAGTTGATTAAATTATATAAAATGCAAATAAATGTAATGCCTACGAAGTTATTATTTATTTCACGGCAGTTGTGCATCCTAGATTTGCCAGTTTCATTTTCTCTCCAGAATTACCGTGAGGTATGAGCTTTATGTTTGGCCAATAGCAATGTAAAAAATCAGTTAATAGATCACGCTAATGTGTTCAAGTCTCTAAATGCACAGCCAAAAGATGAAAAACCTGTTGTACAACTTTCGATATGCATTTGTTCCCCTCCGAGGCAGGCTAACTACAGACCTTGAAGACATTTGAGATATATCTTGTAACCTTTTGTCAGTTACTCCATTAATTCTTGGCACTTTTGTTGGCTAATATCGTGATATGTTTAATAAACCAATTGAGCTCTCTACCCATGTGATTAATTCCCATGGTAATTAATTGACTGTGACATACTGTTTAACTTTGTTAAATTTTCGAGACTGAATTACACTGAGAATTTGCAAGAATGGAATATGAAATATTAGGGCATCAACACACCATCGCCCTGACGTCAAAATAAATAATTACGTACATTGAATAGAAGTAATTTGGAGTACGGATGTGATAGTGATTATTCCTATGTATAAATTGTTACCCAAAAATCTGAGACTACATAAAAATCCCAAAAGGGTAAATCCACCCGAGAAAAATGGAGAATGAGTAAGAAGAAGGTGAAAAAGAAGAACGAAGAGAAGAAGAGGAGTGAGAAAGAGTGATACATAGAGAAAGAGAGAGAGAAAAAGTTATCATGGGGAGCATGGGAGTGCTGCTTTAGTAGAAAGTAACGCCGAGGTCGACGGAGAGACAATGAAGGCAAGTCGCAAAGTAACTCCACTTCTCAACCGCCCCCTACTCGATGTACATTGATTCACGCTTGTAAACTATGTGAAATAAATGCGCCAAGAGTTCATTAACGGTTCATGTTCCTCTTCCAATGAAATTCACATCTCAAAAAGATATTCTTATTCCATACACTAATTCCTGTACAATAATTGATCCTCTCTTGTTTGACGTGCTCCCTTCAATGTTCCAATGAATATTAATTATTACAAAACTAATTAATGAAAAAGAGGGAACAATAGAATTGCTGATGAATCCAACGAGTATACAATACCTGCACAACAACAGCAGAATCCAATGTTGTATTATCACTTGTTCATCGATGAATGTTCAACAATCAAATACTAAGTATGGAGCATAGCAGAATAACAAATGAACTTGTAAACTTCATCATAATGCGGTAAGACACTTCTCTTCACATTGATCACACTTTACAGAGAATCCAGTTAATTATTCCAACAAATGAATCATAATCACTGATAATCATCATATTCGTTGACATTCAGCATTGGATAGAACTTGGTACTGGCTTGAATTTTTGTTGAGGGAGTTAAATTCCAGGATCGCAGAATCCACTAATACCAGCTCCAACACGCGTCTTACGCGGTAAGCTGAGTAACCACTCTAGGCGAATGTCGTTGTACGACTGGTGCCGAAGATTACCGAGTGTATGCTCGGACAAAAAGTGGGGGTGAGTCGAGTCAGCTTCGAGTATAATCGTTTTATCTCGATATTTGTTGAGAGTGGGGTCATGTCTGTGATCAGCTCATGGATATACATACACTGGGGAGCAGACTGTATATGCTGTACAAAGCACAACATCACAAGCATTCGTAGAGAAAAGAAAGACAGAAGAGTGTGATGGTGGATGGAATGCGCGCGGCGGAAACCGGACGGACTCAGAATCGGGATCGAGTGTTCTCCACCACCACCGATGATGCTTTGAAGGCAACCCAAGGCAAACGACCGCTATACCGGCTTCAATCCTCGCACATGCCGGCTCTAATGTTACAGTAGGAACGAAATAAGCAAATAAGAAAAGTACCCCAGAAAATATAATAATTTTCCCTCAGTCAGCCGATTATGTCTTCATTTTACATATAAATATATCGTTTTTATCTTTAACTTTTGCTTCACTTTTTCCAGTCACCGAATGTTGAATGGCGGATATTGCACTTGGAGAAAATGATAATTGCTCTTTTGCACACATCAAGAAGTGATAAATTCAGTATCAGTTGTTTTTTAATATAACATTTTGTCCAACCAATGGCGAGATTGTCAGGCAGGGGTCACAAGAAATATACAAAGCGCGTGGGTTTTATGGTTTTGTAGGTATATGTATAACAAGTTGATTTCACTTGATATATTTCTATGGATATTTCAGAATGACATGAATGCCGGGTGAAGTCGGTGCTCTAGTGAGTTCAATGCTAGGTTATTATGACCTATCTCACTTATCATTTTCCCTGGGTATATAAATTCAATGGATGATCATCAATAAGTCAGTCGTTGAATCCTATTAATTCTTCACTTGCAGTTGAGTCGCCATTGGTACTCAAAAGGCGAAAAGAATTTATCTCTCAGCCCACGAGCTCCAAGAATGTTAATTAATGGAACTTTCATCTCTCAACCACTCTATTGCCATTAAATAATGATAATTATCAAATTTTTTATTCCTGTAATTGTACACGAAATTTAATACAATGGTGTGTTGGATTTTTAGCAGCAGTTTGTGTGCCAAAATCGCACATGTCACGTCTTTGAATATTTTGAGAGTGAAAAAAAATTGAAGAGCCGCAAATAAGATGTAGACGGGGTACATATGTCTACATACACCATGTATATACTATTTGAGGCGTACACCTCGTATACCATGGACTCTTGCTGACCATCTGCCGTAGATCCAAGGACGTCGAGTTCCTTCTTTTTCTTCGGTATAAATCCATCCCACGAAGTCAATAATTTTGGTAAATGTATTTAGTGGAATTGACCAGAAAAAATACGACAACTTTTCTCGTCTCTCTCCCATCTCTCACGTGACTCATATTATTAGTATTTTGACCATGAAAATTGATGAATGGTCGCCATGTACAAGGGTACCGTCTCCCATAAACGACGCTGAATAAAAAATGATCATAGAGCTTTTTTATATCAATCAAAACGGTACATGATTGTATGATTTTTTTAAATGAACATAAAAGCCTATGAATTATCATTATTTAATAATAGAAATGAATGCTCCGTTTGTTGCCACGAGGATTGACAAAAAAAGTCAATAACGCCGTGATAAAATATGGTGATTATTTCGCAGTGTCAATGAACTCAACTGGATTTTTGCTCAGAAACAAGGAAGTTGATTCTCATTCGTGGGCCACGACTTCTGGAGGTTCCAGTTGTCATTATTCGCACACACAGGCCCACACACGGAAAAGTCCGGTTTCCGAAGCTCGCTCCATCAGTTATTTTGCTTGTTTATTTATTCAACTCTTTCTCGCTTAAAAATGGGAATCTCTCGCATACATGAGCTCATGGATGAATTGTTGAGTTTTTTTTCATTTTACAACTGATTTATATAGCATAAAAGAAAATGGTAGTACGGAGAAGGAAGGGAAAGCGGAAAAGGTGAATAATTCTGACTTGGGATGTGACGAAAATCTGAAAACAGCCCAGTAAGGATGTAAATAAAAATTACATAAAAAGTAAGTCACAATTGTTTTGTATCATCATGTGAGAAAATACGATTTCCTCTCTTGTTCTTAAATAAATGGTGATCGAAAAGTAATCGTTTATTTCAAAACAACTCATTTTATTGGCTATTATTATATACAAATACTGAACTTTCATTGATAATCGAATCAAAATATGAACACTTCTGATTGATCGTGAATGATCGTCAAGATGTGTCTTCCTGAAAGGAAAGATTTTATATTTATATTACACAATGATTGCACGAAGCCCCCATCACAAATTATCGTAACAAACTCATTGACTGCGGTGGTAAACAAAGCACATTGAGGCATTATTGAGCAATGTTCCAGGGAAATTGTTAATGTAAAAGCTTATCGGATTCAATACAATAATGTTCATATGTAGGAAGTAGGTCCATTATATCCATTATTTTGGGCTACTTATGAATTATCTTTGTTTTCTAATCATAATAAATACAATTACAACATGTAAAAATAGGCTGGCGACGCGGTGATCACATTGGCCATGCGGTTGTCAAAGTAAAAAGCACCCATTTAATGTTTAAAAATTAATTGTCCTGAGACAAAACTGTGAATTGTTAAATTGTTTTTTTGTTTACAACACTTTTCTAATCCACCATGGTTTTGTTCTATAATGTGTAGCAAAATTAATTATACAATTCAATGCGACTTTCTTTTTGAGTCCAACAAGGTAAAGAATAATCTACGAATTATCCATGTCAACGATCAGATCTTATTCGCATGATAGAATATATAACATATACATTGATAAAATCTTCAACAATCAGTCATATCACAAATTTCATTTTTATGATTTCCCTTTACCGCCTAATGAGTTATACATCTCCCTCACTTTTATCATATTGGGACTACCGATGAGATTCTTTTAGAGCGCACGAAGAAAAGAGAATATCAACAAAAAAAACTCTTTACATCAGCGATATACTAGTCAACGTTAGTCACCATAAAAATATTTATAACGTCGAATCCTCAATGGGATTACATTTGAGTCTCCCTACTCTATTATTACACTTCTTTCTCATTAAACAATAATGTCCTCCTGAGTCACTCAAGTCCTTTACAATTGTACAGCCGCCAACACTAATGCCTACTGAAATGAACAACGTAAAAAAAACTGCTATGAACAATATATTCTTTACTACTGGGACCATTGTTAGTATTCTCAGCTGTCTCAAGATCTAATTTCTCTTATAGACTCGTACGACAAATTATCCATTCATTATTATTTTTTTTTTATTTTATGGAATGACAATATTCACACGATGAAGAACGCAAAAAGTGTCAGACGTAAACTTCACCTCTTTTAATTCCACTTGGAGATCCAGTAGATATATTCCCTGTTAAAATTGACGAATTTGTACTAGCAGGTGTACTAATTCTCCGTTGAGATTCCTGAAGTTTGGGTCGAGATGAATCACCACCAACGCTGCTTGTTCTTTGTCTTCCTTGGAGATTAACTCCTGGTGATGCCGCTATGAGGGAATTAATATGTCTATTTGTAGCTGAAACAGTTTGAATTTCATGTGGCAACGAGAGACTCCTATCTTCTCTGAGCGGCATTGTAGGAGTTGTTCCGGGCAGAGAGCTCGACCTTCTCCCCTTAACATCATGTTGTTGATGTGTGATAGCATTGTTCGTTGATGTTATATATCCGGCTGGATTTTCAAGGCTCGGTAAGCTGGCTTGATTACCAGGTGAGCTTTGCCGTTCTGCCGCTGGGAGAGCTGATCCTCGCAACTCGTCGCGCAGTGCTCCCGTGTCTTCACATGTTTCGTCTTCGCTACTGTTAACCTCGGTCAATGTGATATGACAATTGTCATTGGATTGTGGCATTGAAACTGACGTTGTTGTCACAAGACCCAATTCAGTCAGTTGGCTCATTGTCACTGGAGTTAAAGTAACAGGCGCTACAAGACCTGCACTTGTCAATGTTGGGGGAAGTACAGCTTGAGCAAGAGCTGCAGCTGTACCTACTCTACTTGCTGAAGGAGTGGACTCGGTCTCTTGAATTGGTGATAAAACAACTTGAACAACTGGCAGATCTGCTGGATAAGAGCCATTAGCTGTGGGAATAACCCCCACTACACCTGCACCAATTGCTGCTGCATTACTCACTGATAATGCAAGCCTCTGTTCACGATCCACCACTTCTTTTGTCACATCTGGCGTAGGAATTCTCGGACGATTTTTCAATGATATGGGGACTGAGTGTAATTTTGTCATTGTTCCTTGACGCCCTAAACGTTGACTTCGTATACTCTTTCTTCCCACGAGACGATCGTAGAGAGATATCTTGACATTTGGATGAGGATTGGTTTGCGGTAAGCCTCCAGTCTCTGGACTACTGTAGACACTGTTGTGGCGGTTCCGTGAGAAAAATCCACTGCTGCTGTATGTTGTGGATGAACTTCGGACAGAACCCATTCGTGTTATTTGACGCTGAAGCCAGTTCTTTCGTCTTTCAACTAATGGCGTATCGACACTCTCATAATCCGCGTACATATCGTCCTGGTGTAATTTTCTGTGCTGATTTGCACTGTGTAGTTGAGTTCCAAGCATTACATTGGCGTAGAGAGCATCGCTCTCTTTGACTTTGTAGTGCTCAGCTGAGCCTTTCGGCTCTTCTCTACGATACTGCTCGCTGGCTACTGTATAGGGCAAATCTTTTGGCACAACCTCATCCCAGTATTGGTCTTTCAGCAATTCAGGATGTTCCTCATGCATTTCATCTACTATCATATATGCAGCCTGAAAATATATGCCAATGTGAAAATAATGTTTCTAATTTTCCTTCCATGCGATAACAGCTATCATTTATCAGTTGTTTACCTTTATATGTCGATCAATCAGCCAGTTCAATTCAATATCATCATCGTCTTCACCAAAAGGATTTATCAGTACTTCAGCGACTTTCAACCATCCAACGTAAAAACAAAACTGCACATGTGGAAACATTTTTATTATCAAGTGGATTTACTTTTCATTGTCTCAAAACAGCGACGATAACTATTATTAATTAATAAATCCATAGGTTAATGATTGGAAACGTCATCTTTTATTTTAATTACCTGAAGAGTAGTGAAGACCGGAAAGTACATGTCCGGATCTTCATATTTTCCAGGTGAACCAGTGCCATTTGGCGAACGCTCGACAAATTGACGCCCCAACAGGGCGGAGAAGAAGTATGCGTACAGGGATAATGTAACTACCTGAAACCATAGAAATTGAAGGCTTGAGTAATTATTATTTATCGACATATTCTCTAGTCCGGTTAACTGCAATTACTTTGAGGTTCAAATGCAAAGTTGACGGCATGTGTCGAATCGTAGGTGAATATAAATGAATACTTGTCACGTATTTCAATGCAAAATAATAGTAGCTAAATTATTCACCATCTCGTCGGCGCCAGTCTCTGATGATAATAACCTAATCCATGCGTTATAAAGGTCCTCATGATTCATTACACAACGCAATTGTTGGTTCATCCTCGTCTTAGAATTACGTTATTGAAAATTATGCGAATTTCATTCATGAGAATGGATTTCATACAGAAAAGTGATCTTTTTATCTTGTGCATTTGAGTGCAGTAACAATTAGGTGTCAATCAAAATTACATTGATTTCCAATTGTTAATGGTGCAGTGCGAAACGTCTCGGTGGACGATTAATAGTATATTTCGTAATAAGTGAAAACAAATGGTTTTTGGCGAGTGGGAGGTTTATATCACGAGCCGAAGGCGAGTAATACTCCGCTTCGCGTCGAGTGACTGAAAAGTTACTTTTCCGACACAGCGTGATGAAAAAAATTAAAATTAGATAAGCAGGGGAAGAGTTACAGGGCAATGGTTGAAATTTAAATCTAGAGATGGAGATAGATTGAAGAGTCCAGAATCTCTCTCGTTTTATTAGTATTCTGCGGTATTGTCCGGATGGCTGATATTGTATTACTCACCTGCGTATAAACGAGTGGAACGCACACCGTATCATATCCAATTAGAGCACCTAATCGCTTTCTAATGTCGCTCAACTCTACCAAAAGTGTTTGAACAACATGATCACTTTCAATGAGCTTTTCCTTTCTCGCTCGATTTATTATGTTTGTTGCCCACACCAGTGGCATCCAGTACTTTGACATCGCTGCTTTCTTATTCATCATTTCAAAAATCTTCTTCTCCGACTCCATCATTAACCCTGGAAAATATATTTTCTTTTAAATAATTAATTTTACGTATGTAAGTTTATGGAGTTTTTTTTTCCGCAAATTCATTGGCAATTCCATCGCCGGTGAGATCTACAGATGAGCGATTCTTCTCAATCTTGTACGTAAATACTACTATTGAAATTACGGCATTCATTAATTTTTCTATGTGTGAGAGTCTCGTGTCTATTAAACAATGCTACCCTGTTTAATTATATAATTCCACCTGACTTTTTCCCACCTGAGTGCATCTTATATGATAATCTTTTGTAGACAACTCATCAAAAAAATGATTGCAGATGTGAAAAACATTCGCCATTTTATTTTCTATATTTATATCCGTTGGTCATCTCCATTAATACGAAAAAATTGATAATTTGTACGGAGAGAGAGAACAAAATTTACTCACCTACATCTACAATATGCTGGAGTGTTGGAAAACGTCTTTTCACCCGCAATGAAATTCTTTGCAATGTTATTACATATGCTAACACAGCATATCTGACGATATTGCGTCTCATCAATCGTCCTCGTTCATCCTGAAATGATCAACATTTCATTCATATTCATTCATACTCAATTAAAAAAAATCAATTAACATTTATCATCTTTACCCGTGAATCAGTGAATTTTCATTAAATTCCTTTCGCGTATTGTATCCAACGAACACTTTCTCTGTTTCAAGCATTTAAACGGTCAAATCGCGTTTAGAATTCCATTGACTTTATTCGATTGTTATTGTTACAATTTTGCCCCCTCACTCCCCTCGCGCTTCCACTCATCTCATTATACTGAAACTGGCGTTTTCGCAATCGTTTAAACTATGTCTCCACCCGTAGAATATTAATACTTTTAGAAACCGTCGTACATGTTCATTTGCCTTGCATGCACGAAAATTAGTCGAATTGTCATTCAACGTAACTTGTGATAATGTGCATTGTGGCAATTGATTGGAACACAATGTATATCGCACAATTGATATTTGAATAATAAGATTTAATTATGAATAGAGGAAATTTGCAATACAAAATCGTTTCCCAAAATTCCCTCTAGACATTTTCTCTCTTAAATTTTCTTCCAAATGTTTCCCTACCTCTCGTGAAATACAGGAAAAAATTGTGGGGAGAGCATTGGAGTTGGCCTGTCTTTTTTATCAGCTGTTGACTAAAAATTGAGTATCGAGTGTGGGATATACCTACTATAAACAATTGTTACCCACTTACGTGCGGTTAACGACATCGAAGGGTGTCATGGAAACTCATTTGTATAATTCGTCCTCTGCGTAATGTTGACGCGACAAATTATGGTATAGATAGTATTTTTCATATATAAATAGGCGAGTAATTGGATAATTACTTGCCGTCCGACCTGTCACTGGTGGAAGGGATTAGTACTAGAGCTAATGCCTGCAGGAATTGTACTGCTAAATTAACGGGACAAGGGCTACGGTTGGATAATAAATATTAATCATTTCTTACGATTCCTGGTATGGCTGCACTGATGAAGAGGGCCAAGTTATCAGGCCAAGGAAGTAGTTTATACTGCTCCCACCATCTTTTTACGACGAGACTTACGTAAAAGCCCAGAACGAATGACATCGGTATCGACTCGCTCGAATTACCAAAATAAAAACGTATTTTTTCAAATATCCTGCAATAAATGATTGAAATTTTATAGGCAAAGCAAGGACGCATTGGCGAAACAACATGAATAAAAATGAATTTTTGCTGATACTGACCTCTGTTGTTGATCGTTAAGTGCATATCTATAAGTTATATTTATCATGTAGTAGACGAAGAGGTAAGCTAATAATTCCCGCCATATGAGTTTGTACACTGATCCTCGCCACCTGTAAAATAATAAATAAGAATACTCATTCCTGGTGACAATGTTTTTTTTCCCCTTTATTTCGTATTGTTTTGTCTTGAATTTTTGCACTGAGAAAAAAAAATCTAATTTCGCCAAACATATTTATTCTTGACAATCAAATTCTCAAATTTCCTATTGTTTAAATCGCGTCGAATTCGAAGCGATTTGATGAGAATTTTCGTTACGTACCGAACGAAAAGAACTGAAAGCCAACGTTTGCTCTGTTTTTATGAAATTTTTTTACCGTTCTCTTGACGGCCGTCATCACATTTTTACTATGGAACGATAACTGAAGTCATTTCCCGATTAAGAATTTGTTACCACTTAAACATTCTTTCGGCTCTGAAAATAGAATTTACAACTCGAGAGGAGTTTTTAACGTGCACCGGGCGATAATTTATTTTTGATTGAGAGAATGCATTGCATCAGTGCTGGGACAAAAAAATGTTATGCTGATAAATAATATTTATGATTTTGCCAACATTCATTATTATTCAATGTTTATAATTCAGAGGAAATTGCAAATTTTGGAAAATAATGACTAGACTCCTAGTATTTTTTTTAAAGTGAAAATTCCACTTGTGGGTGAATTTTCATTCACGAGCCAGTGAATTTGTAAAAATTGAAAAGTAGGAAGTGCGAGGTGAGGCTCGCAAAAACACGTACGAATCGCGTCAGAATATTAAACGCGCTTGTGAAACGTGAATTCCCATTGGTACCCTCTACAGATGTTTGTAATTGGCTTGTCTCACTGGTGAAAATATAATGTACCAAATCATCTCTCAAATATATCTGCCATAATTAGACTGTTGTCATTCCTGAAATAATTGTTTAATTACCGGGAGGAAAACACTCGATCCCAAGCACATCAGATCCCGGATTCCGATTGAAATGCATTGAAGCATAGATGAAAACGGCCTTCAGAGATAACAAACGGCGAGTTTTTATTGGATCCAAAAATATTATTGGCTCTCTCATTATTGAAGACAATGTTTCAGACAATAAATTCATACCAGTTTCGGACGAGTGACAAACATATTGATGAGGGATCAACAGTTGAATTGACAGTGACACAATTACGCGGTAGCCTTGTATCTCTTCGAGAATAGCGTACATACGGGTACTTCATATTTATTATCTTTCACGGAGTCCTCTTATTGGCGTTGAAGGTATATTAGCCAGACTATCGCGGCATAAAGGACACAAAAATCATTTGAATGCACGGCAATTCGCTGACGAAGGTGAAAATTGTAAGTCATTTTCAATTGTTTAACAATTGTTCTCGCACTTTTGTCATTATTGCTTGAAATAATATTTGCAGTAATTCATTTCGATTAATTTATTTTTCTAGTTTTTTGTATTCTCGCTTGGTACGTATGGGAAGCGTCAAATGATGAGGAACAAATGGGAAAAAAGTGAAATATCTGGAATAGTATCAGCAGCGGATGCTCCCATGCTAAGCAAGGTTATTTGAGAATTGTAGGACAATTTAAAAATGTTGCATAATTCCATTACCCATTGCTGGTCACGCTTCGTGGAAGCGATGCGGCAATATTTGTTCAGCTTTTTTTGATAATTGGAATTTATTATGAAATTACACACGAGGAGAGAGCACGATAAATTTTTCGTTTATAAATTAATAGGCGCCCAATAATTATCAGTGACCGATACGAACGAGCCGATTATAAATAAATCCCTCCTAAAAAAAATAATTGTAAATATTTTGTTCATCGAGAGCTGATTGCTTCGAGCATAATTAAATTCATTTTTTATCTCAGTTTGATGACTCATTGTTCGAGTAACTGTGAGAAATTAGCAATAGAATTGTTCAACTACTTAATCAAAAGTGAGGGGAGCTACTGGGGCATTCATCTATCATCCCAGAAGAATCTGTTTTTCATTTTCAATGGCATGAAACACGGAATTAAAAAAAAATAACCGAGCGAAATTAAAGCAACATAATGTCCTTGATATTAATAGCGAGTTGATCTGTATCCGCATGTCATGGAGATCCATAGAGAGATGAGAAAAAATGAGTGAAGAAAAAATTATGTTACCCATCAAGGACCCGTCGAGACCGTGAAAGTTGGAAATTCCCTGGATCATCCGAAATTGCCGTCGGCGATTGAGCAACTTGGGCGTGCGAAAGAAAGGAATGTCTTGAATTCAACGCAGTGTGTCAATAAAAAATTGTAATGACAGTCGATATATTAGTTGGTACGTATATTTAAATTGTACGTAACGCAATTGTACATATTTATTAAAACGAAAATGCCAGAGATCTTTCACTCTCCATTTGGAAGTTAATCATTAGCGGAATTGGTGGGCACGAATAAACAAATAAAAAGTAGAGACACGGAGTGTAAATAAATATAATTTTGCCAAACGAATATTCTTCTCCTAAGAATGTAAAGCCAGATGGAGTGGGTAAATGTACGTCATTTGGTCGACCGAAGGATTTTTGGTGGCCAGAATTATGAATTTTCTGGGCTGATAAGTGTCTGGTGGGCCTGAGCATGTCCTGCATCTTTTGTGAAGATTTAAAAAAAATACCTGGACCTCTGCATGCATCCCTTAACCCTCCGGATGTCATTGGCCCAAGGACAAGGGAAAATCCCTCTGCAGTCGGGTCTTTTGGGAGGCTACAAGTTCGCCCAGTGAACCCCTGAGATTAGTTTTAGAAATTTGAGCCCCCTCCTCCCTCCTGCTCCACTACCCAGGTACCGAGCCCGTGTCTCCCGCATACCAATCTCGCACCCGAGGCGCGCAGCGAAAACCGTCGGCATAACGTTCTAACAGATTCTCGCGCAAAATTAGAGAATCACAAAATCCATCGATTAGAAAGCTCCCAGTGGGATGCAAGAAATTAAATCAATGAGGGGAATTCAGCAGCTCAAAGGTCATTGTCGGTGATGAAATACTGGCGAATACTTTTCTTCTCGGCGTATTAAATAAAATCAAACCGTTGAGACTGGGTCACTATTATTTAGAAATTTCTCAATCACACTCAGAAAAAAAAAGATTCAATTTTGCCAATCAAATATTCTTTGGGCACAAATTTAAAACTAAATTTGTTTGTGTAAAATTTTCTCATGTTGCCTAAAGAATATTCAATAATGCGAAGAATTATATCTACTTCTCAGTGTATAATCTGTATTATTCACGTGGCATTGTCTCACTTTTCTCTTTCTCTCTCCCTGAAAATTCAACTTTTCACTGCTTAACACTTTTAAACTCATACATACAACATGGTTCCGGTTTTCAATAAACTTGGAGACGACCTTCGTGGGTGTCCAATGATTTCTTTGAGCATTTCATTCAAGGCTTTCTACTTCTTCTTTTTCTTTGTATATTCATTTACATTCATTGTACGCTGATAATAATAATAGTATTAGTAACATATTATAAAAAAACTTTCTGAGTTGTCAAAATGCGTTGATTCAATTGGTTTTGATCTTATCTCCGCTCTCATTCACCACGTGTCCGCTTCATGGCATGTTTCTTTATAAATAATAACACAATCCTGATCTACAATACTGCAACTATGATGGCCATCCGCCAGTAATAAATTGTCGGAAGTTTCCAGCAAAAATTCCATGTCATGCAAGAATTGAATTCAATGCGGGATAACAAAATATTGTTGTGAAAATTGAAGTGTAAATAATTAAACTACCGATTAAAAGACAACACGCAATATCCAGGTGCTCCTTAAGAATATCAAAATGACAATCCACCCGTCAAAAAATGCCACGTTCAATGATAATTAATTCACGGGAATTGTGAGTATTTTAATATATTTTCCGCATAAGTGAGATAGAGAAGCTGAGAGACAGAAGTTGACACCTCTTAATTTCGGAAAAAAGAGTGGGACGAGAACAAAAAATAACTCTCCTTCTTAGGAAAAAGGTGCAGTATTTTTCCCAAAATTTTTTCGCCAAAAGACAACAGGGGAGTTGCGGGAAATTGTTTTGATGTGTCTCTACGAGCAATTGATCATTTTCCACTCCTCCAGGATTGACTTTGGTGCTCAGCGAGTTGAATCACTCTTGAGATACAATTCCAAGCCGAGAGGAAATAAAAAATCCCTGTACCGCGGTCAATGGAAATTAATATTCCGATAGGCCTACGCATTCCGCTGGCTTAGTCTGATAATGAAATTCTATTAGCATGAGTAATTGTTGCACAAAATCATCTGATTGGCATTGTCCAATGGAAAGAAAAATTCAGCATAGTGGTACAAAGTCCAACCGCACCGTCGCTCTTACTTCATTCGTTTGACATTCGAAAAATGGCATTTGAAGTGTCATCAAAATTCAGCTCCTTATGGTTCCTGTCTCAATCCTATTCTCTCAATATTAAACCCAGTAGAGAAATAAATATCCAAATAACCAAATAAAATAGATAAAGAACAATAGTGTGACTTACTTAATAAGAATTCGCCAGAAACAGCCAAAGCTGGATCCATTTGGGACTTCACTAGCGTAAGATATAGTCATTTCCCGACTAAGCGAGTCAACGACACGCCCCTTCCTGTTTCAATCTCAATTGCAGGTGAAATAGTTTGATCGACTATCGGGATTCGCGAGATTTTCACACAATCGACTAATCAATCATTCGGTCGGATAATAAATTTCCAAAGTACCGTTACAGCTAGAAAACCATTGGTTAATCAGCCTCGTATCAGGATTACAATTGTTCTCCTTTGAACAAATAAGTTCAATTTAATATTTATTGTCATTCAGTACAACATGTTACTCAATTGATGAGTACCAGCCATACTCTAGACTCGACCGTGATTCCACTTTCAAGCTCAAATATCTCTTCTCTTACTCTGTGCTACCAAGTGACTGAGCTCCACTGCGTGATTACACCAAGTCACCAGGAGAACGGACCTCCAGAACTAACACACCTACCTACCGTGTTCTTTATTATCCAGGTACGTAGAGTGCAGTGGGAGCACCCTGACAACTGTACTTGCAGGTTGACCAAATTGACACAGTATACCCAGCAGGCCAACTCTGATGCTCCTGTCTCCGGCTGGTCCAAGCCATTTGACTTATTTAATTGAAAAAAAAAAACAATTATTTTGATCATTACCGTATACCAAATGAATTAATTACCAACAGAAAATATCTGACACCCATTCACATTTTTCAGGAACAGTGCGAACAACGAGGAAATAATATTA
This sequence comes from Psyttalia lounsburyi, assembly GCA_030522865.1. Taxonomy (NCBI): domain Eukaryota; kingdom Metazoa; phylum Arthropoda; class Insecta; order Hymenoptera; family Braconidae; genus Psyttalia; species Psyttalia lounsburyi. Next base: position 22,063 of record JAPYZN010001002.1, read on the forward strand.
GGCAATGGATTATGTGAATTTATATTTTTCTGCTGGCTCCGGCATCGCCAGGAATGATTTCTTCATCTGCCGCTGTTAAACGAACGCCTCACCGCGGCGAATTTTTAAATTGTTCGCTTACCTTGCCGCGGCCTAGCCTCAGGCGCATGTGACATTGCCGTTGGACTCGTGGTATTCTTCATTGAACTCTTGAGTTTTTAATGACGACCGATTGAGGAATATTTGCATGCTAATACAACATTTATAATCACTTTTTTTTATTTTTATTGTCTTAAGGTGGCGCTTGTCCTCAGAGTTTCCGATGTACAAGGATCCAAAATAGGAGAGAGTTACTGATGATGATATGATACATTGGAACTCTCAATTTAACGGTTTCTTTCTGGTATACATACGTCTTTAGATTGTCTGTCGCTGCACTTCAATGGCTCGTCGGATCACTCGAATAGAATGATCATCAGGACATTTCAATATTCTTTTGCGTATTGTGGATTATCTCGGCGGAATTATGCAATAATTTCTTCTCATATTCCGTTATTCGCATCCGAATTACCTGAGTGATACCATTCGCTCCAATGGCGCATGGAAGAGACATAAATACTTCCTGACAAATATTATGGTGGCCCTGAAATTATGGCGAATATCATTATTTTTTTGTCGCACTTTTCATGTCAATATTACTTTAGAATGTAAGTGTAAAATAGAATGCTCACGTGGATTAATGTGGATACGGATTTGACTGCCTGATTATTTCTCAAGATATCTCTCGTGATATCGGCGGCTGTCAAACCTACGGCTGTATTGGAATATCCTTTCAAACATCTCACTGTAGAGCCGCTATTGAATAAAAAATATCAAGTGAAAGAATTCTGTTAAAGAATCAATTTAACTGATAACAAAATTAAGAGAGCAAAACCCGGGAAATGTAATATTGTACTCACGCTTTAGTAACACCCTTGGCCATTTCGTTCCAGCCTTCCTCATCCATTTCAAGACCCAGGTGTGATATAATATCTCGAAAAAGTACTCCTGCCACATTGACACCTGACCACAATGGTACTAAAATAGAAATATAAACAATATTTGTATTTGTACACTGCCCTGGCGGACCAGTCGATTGTATGAATCTACAGAATCACTTAGTGGATTGTAATAAGATCGATGGTGGATTCTCGTTTACACTGCTACCCTCGACTTCACAATCTACTGACGATCTTATTACAATCCACTAAGCCGCTAAGTGATTCTCTAGATTCCTACAATCAACAGTGAATCAAATCACAGTCAATGCGTCCGATCGGATGGATAAACAACATTTGTATTTTACCCTGGCTGTCACCATGCTCTCCGATGATAAAACCGTGGACAGACTTGGCTGAGATTCCGAGTCTTTTAGCTATTGAACAGCGAAATCGAGCAGTATCCAAATGACAACCAGTACCAATTATTCGATTAATTGGCAAACCACTCACTTTCCACGTTACCCATGACAATATATCGACTACATCAAAAGCAAAATGATAATTAATTCAGCACTACCGTTTCCTTGGTGTTTGCAAATTTGTTATTAACCTGGATTGGACACAATTAAAAAGACAGCATTTGGACTGTATTCGACTAGCGGTGGGATGATATTTCTTATTATTTTTGTGTTCCTCCGAACCAGGTCTAAACGAGTCTCTCCTTTTTTTTGTCGTGTCCCTGTTGTTATTATGACAACTTTTGAATCTCTCGATATACAAAAATCTAAAAAAACCGGGAGGATTTGGTGTTATGGACTAATGAATATTGGAATCAGATAATGTCTTCCAATCAACTTACTGGTATCGAATTCTATGTGAGGATCGTCTAAAAAAACAGAACCGTGACAGTAATCCATACCTTCGCCCTCTAGTTTTTTCGGGAATGCATCGACCAGCGCTACATGGCTGCTAATTCTTTGAAAGAGAATTGCATTAGCACAGGCAATACCAACCATACCAGCTCCGACAATTGTTACTTTATCCTGCCCATCTCGCGCTGGGTCAGTAACTTTGCATAATAATTCTTCACGAAGACACGCCGGTGATCTGAATAATGATTAAAAGTATTTTTCATAATTAATACTAATTGTTACAAACCAGTAGGGGCTCCAATATCCTCACTGGAAACTCGTTAGCCTTTGAACTCTCGGATCAACATTTTGACGCACGGATAATCGAAATCTGTTGGTGTCTTTGGTTAATGTTCCATAATATCGAGATTTTTTCGGAAGAATTGATGTCCAATGCGCAAAAAGGATAAATTTTCGACGCATTTTCTCCCCAATTACTTGGCTTTTTTTTTCTAAACCAACGACTTTTGTAATAACTTTTTTTAACGACAAATTTAACTCCAAAATGTCATTTTTACTTTTTGGATTTAATCTATCAACTGTTCGTCATTATTATCTCAAACTTCAGGTAATATAGTCAACATAAATAGTCAAAGGAGAAAGAGGTAGAATTAAGATAAGTAGACAGCATATGATACAGAATATATAATCAATTAATATTCATGAATACGTGTGTTGTATAAATCACATTGAGCGCATACATGGAGTTATTTTCATTATCTCAGTCCTCTGTGCGCATTAATACTGACATAACATCTGACTATTAATGCCGAACAAAAAGGATAGAATTGAGGTTGGCAGAATATGATAGATTATTAAGAATATCAACATTAATCGTAAACATTTACAAGAGAAATGCGCACATAATACATGTTAGGTCCTTCAAAAAACAAAATTGAAATGGCAGAAAATACTGACAGGGTGAAAATTATTTAGCACAAAAATTGAAATGCAAACGCATCGGACCAGAAATACATTGTATCTAACATCAGATAAATAATAATATTAATATTAATTTCACATTAAAACTTGAGATTGATTTGTACATTGTGCATCGCACCAGCTGACTTCTTAAGCAGACCTTGCTCTTGATCAGTGAGCTTTTGTTGAACAATGCTTGTAACGCCATTTTCACCGAGGACACATGGAACTGAGAGGAAAACTTGTTCTGATATTCCATGATGACCCTGAAAAAAAAAATTGTTTGAGGTTTCATTGTATCAGCCAATGGTTGAAATATTAATGCCAGTTATCAACTGTCGGACTACTTACCGTGCACATTGTGGAGACAGCGTGAACCTGGCCGGAGTTTCTCAGTATGGCTGATGCAAGATTGGCGATACTGAGGCCAATAGCCCAGGACGTATACCCCTTCAGTTTAATAACTTCATAGGCACTGTCCACAACTTGTTTGTGAATATCGGCAAAATTCTCTGAATCCTTCTCAGTACCAACATTCTCATCTAGATCTCGGAGACGAACGCCAGCAACGTTGACACCAGACCACACAGGAACTGCCAATAATCATTAAAAATCCGTGAGTAAAATCAATTCCAGCCCCACACATATTGTCAGAAGTATTCTGCTGATGTAACATTTACCACTGGTATCACCATGCTCTCCAATAATCCACCCGTGGCAAGAAGTAGGTGCGACATTCAATTTTTGAGAGAGCAAAAATCTGAATCGTGCAGAATCGAGATTGGTTCCACTTCCAATGATCCGATTCTTTGGGAAACCAGACAACTTCCAGGCGACATATGTCAAAATGTCAACTGGATTTGAGACAATCAGAAGAATGGCATTGGGACTGAATTTAACCAATTGTGGAATTATTCCCTTAAATATATCCGTGTTTCTCTGGACCAAATCAATTCGAGTCTCGCCCTCGCGTTGACGTGCACCAGCTGTTACAATGCATAGACTTGAATTTGCAGTGGCTGCATAATCCGTACTAGCATTGATATGAGCATTCTTCAAGAACGAACTGCCATGTTGGAGATCCATCATTTCTCCTTTCAACTTGTCGGCCATACAGTCGATGAGAACCACCTCATGGGAAACATGCTGCAATACATTATCACATTATTTCATCAGAAAATAAAATTTCATCGTTAAACACATACAGCGGAAAAGACTAAAAAGTAATAATTACATTTGTTAAAATGCTGAAGGCACAGGCCATTCCGACTTGGCCAACGCCAACGACTGTAATTTTATTTTTGCCAGTAGCCACCGGCTCTGTCACAACGCTCAACAGTTTCTCCTTCAACGAACTCATTTTCGTCTGTTGTCAAGTAGTATCTGAAACAAAATATTATTTTCAATTTATTCCATATAATAATTCTATAATAACTAAATATTTGAAGGGTTGAAGGTTAATTACTGATATTCCAAAGTCACCAATGACTTTTTAATGTTCCACGTCAAACTCTGGAAACAAAAATACCACAAGTGTACGTGACCATCTACACGGGAAAGAGACCGCTCCCCCGTTTTGGAGTTGTGACCGTAGTAGAGGAAAGTAAGGACTATTATAATGGGAATTTCTTACTCCTGTGAATTATTCGATGAAGCGGAATGATTTCTTTCCTTACGAACTACAATTCCGTTATTCTGGTGTGAGTGAGGCGAGACTAAACGCAATTGACAGATTTAATTTTTGTTGTAACCAATGAATAATTTGAATAAACAAAAAAAATTGAGTGTCCATTTTGCCTCACCTTACTCTGTACCCCTAAAGATAATGATTGATAATCTAGTGGTGAATTTTATAGATTTCACTGATAATGCTAATCTTCCATAATTAAAAACGAGTGCATATATAGCATTAATACAAATTGAAATTAATGACAATGTACTAAAATATTGCAAGGTTATGTCCAACATACCACTTGGACAATACTCAATTTTTTGCTCGGAGTTTAACAAACAAATAATCGTTAAAAGAGGACAGCATAAAATCAAATTGAAATGAGGCAATATCTGATGCAATTCATTAAACTTATTGGCATTGAATTAGAAGAGAACTTGAATTTTTACCTTCTTTTGCGGGAGAACGATGATAATGAATTTCCAGGAAAACGACTGTTATCAAGCCGGAAAAAAAAGGATTAACAGTGGGAATCAGCTGAATCACAACCGGCACGTTCAAGAACTCGAAGCGGTTCTGTCAGGCAAGGTGACCTTGCCTCTACTTATATGCCTGATCCAGAGGTAGAGGCGCCCAACGGCACGTTACTCTCCAGCCCGGGCAGGGGGGAGCGGGTGCTCCGTTGGTACTTCCTCGACTGTATATCCTCGGGCCTCCCTAGACTGGTGAAAATTCAGGTGAATCGACTGAACACCAATGCAGCTGGACACGAAAACAGTTATCGTAATGACATCTGTTCATACCTCCGCTGTCGGTCACCAAGTGTCGGTACGATAGTCGACATTACATTTATCGCTGATTGTTAGGTGGCACCTCTTTGCATTTCAGCCTACCCCCTCCCTCTTTTCCGGTATGGATTGTTCCCTCGGTCACCACCTTCCCAAACTTGGTCGACATTTTGCTGTTCCTTTCCGGTTTGAGTTTCGTACTGAGCGGTCGTGTAGCGTCCGTCTGCTTCGATCATCATGACGTAAGTTCTCAATAATTGAATTTGCAATAGAAAATAAATCCCTAGATTATCCTAAAAATCGTTAACTCCGATTTTGTTTGTATATTGTATTAAATTTTTCCTTTTTTCCCACCGTAGTTTACTTTCTGTTATTCACCGGAGAAAGAATGCCCATCAGCAGATTTCATTTAGGAACAATTTCTCATCAATATTTTACGCTATTAGAACAGGCAGAAATTATTTCACCTAATGTTGTCATTTCCCAAAGTACTCCAGCGGAAATTTGTATCTTTGAGTTTTTTAATTTATCGCCACGTGGCTAAGAGGTTAGGTTTCCATTCTTACCTGTCGCAGCTAAACGTTCCAATAAATAATTATAATAATTTTTATGCCACTCCTGCCTGAAACCGGCTGATTACGCACTCGGCGCTTCGCGCCTGGTGCCTAATTTAGCCGGTTCCAGGCCTCGTGGCATAAAATTATGTTCAGGACTTGTTGGGAAATTTCGTCCTCAACGTGTGTGGTTACACCCACACGTGCTGAAATATACGATTTACACTCGACCCCCGATTTATTCTCGTTCTTGAATATAAAAAATCGGTACTGGAGTTGTAAAGTTAGAAATAATCCCGAGAGACTTGAAAATGTCACGGGGATCTCACCTCAATGAAAGAAGAGTATAAATCCCTTATAATTTTCAATCCTTCCTAAAAGCACCTGCATCGCGATGAAGAGCAATGAAGGTCGTCAATGTGAAGGAGATTAATTCTTCACTGGGTGTGGGCATTGAATTTCAATTACATTGCACCTCAATCAGTGTTGATACAAATCCACATTTATTCATCCTATAATATTTCTTCTCAAATTGCGATGAAAATTCATCTGTTGACTCTGAGAAAGCGACTGGAATCCAGCAGCACATGTGATTGATGAATGATTATTTCAATTGATCAATTATCTGATTAATTTCAGGTCCAAGGTATCCCGTGATACATTCTACGAGTGCGTCAATGCCCTTCTCACGCACTCGAAGGATAAGAAGAGGAAGTTCCTCGAGACCGTTGAACTACAAATCGGTTTGAAGAACTACGATCCCCAAAAGGACAAGCGTTTCAGCGGTACCGTCAAGTATGTTTCTACCTGACTCTGAGAATTCTTTTTCGATTTGAAATGGAATCCCAAAAAAAAAATATATAATCACTTTTTTCGGGGGAATTTTCAATCGAAAATGTTTGTCTTGGAATGATGTCAGGAAGCTGAGTTTACCTCGGCGGACCCTCACCCAGGGTCTTAAATATTGGGGAGGTATTTACCGTTAATTTTAAGGCGTAATCCAGAGACCTTCGTGGTCCTGATTATCGGCCTGACGGTAAGTCTTTCTAGAATGAATTTGGGCTTGAAGTATTTTTGAACAGTTTCTCCTTCTTTTAAATGTTGTTTAATGAAATAACGATTGATTATTTTATCACTTGGAGAATTGGACTTTCTTTTAATAGAATTTAAATGAGATGAATCAAAATGATGTCGAATTTTCTTTTGGGAACATTTTGCCCAGTGATAAGTCCAGAAAAATATGCCAATAGATCTTTATTGTAGGGAATTAAATTCTTGCAAATTCCCTTGGGATTTTCCCCTCATGGGACGATCGACGGAGTGGCCTAAATTATTTAATTTGGATAGTATTTTTAATTGCACTATTTAATTATATTCTCGCTAATTACAATCCTTTCTTCTTAAAATTGTTTCTAACTTCAATTTCAAAATCATCAATTATATACTTTACAAATAAATTTTGTTAGAAATTTTTCTTCAATCGCAATAAGAGATCTGCGATGGTAAAGTAATGAAATGGTTTATTTCATAATATTTTTTCATTAGTCTCGCGCCCTTTGAGCTTGAAAATAATTCAACTGTTGACTGGACTCATTGGAAAATCTGAAGATAATTTTTAAAAATGGCTATTCTATCGATTTTAAACAGGTTGAAGAACATTCCCAGGCCTAAAATGCAGGTCTGCATTCTTGGTGACCAGCAGCACTGTGACGAGGCCAAAGCCCAGAATGTTCCGTTCATGGATGCCGAAGCCCTGAAGAAACTCAACAAGAACAAGAAGCTCGTCAAGAAGCTAGGTAAATGCTACATCAGTTGCCCCATGACTTTTTAAAACCAAACCCTTCCTAAAAGCACCTGCATCGTGATGAAGAGCAATGAAGGTCGTCAATGTGAAGGAGATTAATTCTTCACTGGGTGTGGGCATTGATTTTCAATTACTTTGCACCTCAATCAGTGTTGATACATTTTTCTCAAACATTACATTAAACAATTGAATCCTTTGGCGACATCTATCAGTCGATATTTTCTACCAAAAGAGATACCAGAACGACATTATTGTCAACTATTGAGCTATTTTAATTTCCTTGAGACGTCCTTGAGAACTCTGTTATTTTTTCCCCGGTTGACTTACTTGAAAACATTTCAGCAAAGAAATACGACGCTTTCTTGGCCAGCGAGTCCCTCATCAAGCAGATCCCCCGTCTCCTGGGTCCAGGTCTCAACAAAGCCGGTAAATTCCCTGGTCTCCTGACCCACCAGGAATCGATGACCGCCAAGATCGACGAGGTGAAAGCCACCATCAAGCTGCAGATGAAGAAAGTACTCTGCCTCTCGGTGGCTGTTGGCCACGTCGACATGACTGAGGACGAGCTAGTTCAGAATGTCCATCTTGCCATCAACTTCCTGGTCTCACTTCTGAAGAAACACTGGCAAAACGTTCGTTCCCTACACATCAAGTCCTCCATGGGACCACCTCAACGATTGTACTAAATATACCTGTGTTTATTTAGCAACATAACAAGAATTGATGATAAATAAAAAAATAACATAAAAATTGTAACAAACGGTGTTTTAATTTCTTTCGATACACATTTACAATATATATATTTTTATATGTATATTATTTATATACTTTATTTATTAATAACTATCAAATATTTCTCTATCGATATTGGTGGGGGGGGAGGGTAGTGTGTCGAGATGTTTTCCTCTTTGATCAAACACGTTTCAGTTGTTATTTCACAATCAATCCACTCGTTACCTCAATTACTCGTCATTCACTCGATCATGTTTTTTTGTTTTTCTTAATTCCTCTGTGGTCAAATAATTGCTCATTTTTTTCTTATTTATTCCATTTTGCATTTTTCTTTAATGATTAAATTTTAGCATTCTATCTCTACACAGTGTAGCTTTCACTTGTCAGGGAATTCATGATGACAGGGATATGTATTTTATTTACAGAAAATCAAGCTGTGGAGAGGGATCGATGAGTATGAAGCTTATATCGATTAAATTCTTCAATCTATCTCTCGACCGTTAGTTTCATAATTCTTCCTTTACAACGATCTTGGTTAATTTGAATCATTAAAATTGGTGTAGATTTTTTTTTCTTTACCTATTACGTTAGAACACTAAAAGCTCGGAGGAGCTTCGATATCTCTGGACGTGAATCACTTATTGACAATTTGTTCGTTTATCGATTAAAATTGTCTCGTCACGATTATTCATTATTTATTTCTCTTGTTAAGTTTCCTAATTTGCTTATTTGGTACTTGAAACCACAAGTTTTGATTCACGTCCTGAGGACACTTATCATTATTTACATATAGCTACACAGTAATTAGCTCTGAGGAAGGACGTGTTAATTAAATTATAAAGAATTGTAATGTGTATAAAATTTCGTTCATGAGGTGTTCAGTGATTGCTACAAATTGAGATTATGATCAATCCCAAGTGTCACTGAATCGGTCGAAAGGTGGGAGGTATTTGTAACAGAATTTTCTTATTATCATTAAATAAAAAAGAATTATAAAATTTGTTGGGTAACGTTCATGTGTTACGTTAAAACGAAGTTGTGAGATGTCATGAGTGGATTTGTTCTACATACAATAATAATTTATGTTAGTTGACAAATTTGAGAATTAAATATTGGGAGAAATATTTGCAGCGGACGTGGTGGAGTCGCTTGATTTGTATTCCTAAGGCCAGTTACTCACGAAATAATTACAAACAAGAAAAAAACTTGCTCACTAGGAAGTTGATCTGGCTAATCCTAAGACCAGTACCAAACATGCAGGCTTTACCGAGGAAGAGCGGGAGGACCTGATTGACTTCCTGGGGCCCCTACATCTTCCACTCCAAGAACAAAAATGTCGGTTTGGGCTCGATTATTTTATCCTCTCCGAGAGAATCGAGGGTAATGTCTGCGACAATTTCATGAGTAAAGTTTACGGCAGTGATCGTAATCCTATTGCAGGTTTTGCCAGTTTGTAAAGCGATGGTGAGTTTTTTTTATGTATTAGTTTATTACTGATATTGTCAGGGCTTTTTTCGTTTTTGGAGGGCCTTGGAAGTATGGAGTCAATGGGGCAGGACTGGCTTGAACCATGAGCTTCTTTCGAAAATATGGAAAATGTAATTTTTCAATTGAAATTTACGAGTTTGTTTTTGTGTAAGTCATTCATTAATGAATGAGTTAAGAAAAACCACAACTACAAAATCATCGCAATCAAATAATTCGAGTTATTTTATTCATGGCTCCGTTTCTATTTTGTAATTTGTGAGTAATAATGGCCGCAGGAAGAATTGTTAAATAAAATTTTCTGAAAGTGAGAAAATTACCGCAAAATAATCTCCCAAAGGAGAATAAAATCTCGTAATTTGAGACTAATAAAATCGTCTCATCACATTTCACTATTTCATCAATAGAAAAACCAATCTTCGGCAATTTTCAACAAGTTTCATTGTCACAACTTAATTATCGCTCTCTCAATCTCCATTACCACCTTCCTTCATGAATCAATACGAAACAAAAAATCTCCCAGTAACTATTCAATAAACACAAATTCAAAAAATTAAATTACAGAAAGGAAGAAATAGAGAGCAATAAATTTTGCAAAAAAAAAATAATAATTTTTCATACTGTATAAAAGATGAACGAAAATGAAAATACTGTCACCGGGACTAATAAAATAGAAAATGTAAATTTGTATCATTGAGAAGAAAAGTTACGATAAAAAACATCTAATCAATCAATAGTGAAGTGGTAAATCGTAACAATTTCCGTAGTAACGCATTACTTTTTAAATCATGTCTCATAATAGAATTATTCAATTCAATTATCTTTAAAAATAAAAAAAATACGCATTAAATATTCCCTGTCTAGGCGTCGTACGTCGTCTTGTCTTTCGCCAACCAATGCAAAAAAAAAATCAAAATTACATTGATTGTGCAAAATAAACAAAAAATTATCGTCAATTATTTTCAATTCTGGTGTAACATGTCCAGAATTACCAAAATACATAAAAATTCCAATTCTAAAAAAATCATTCGCGACGTTTTTAGAAATCTCTGCATAGCATCATCAGAAAAATAATTCTTTGATCCCCGCGAAAATTTGAAAAATTATCACATTTCGTTTCATTACATTCAGACACTTCACTATTGACTTAAACTAAAAAAAGAAACTGATAAATGCACTCAGCCTATTTCACTCGATGAAGAATGTCTTTTCACAACGTTTGTTCCGGCTAGAGCCACGATGGTCGATGATGATGTGATGGTGGTTGGAGTGCATAGAGGGAATGAATGTACTGTTGATAAGCAGCAGGATCCACCCCTAGATTTGGTCCATGGGGGCTAACATAGGCTGACACTGGTGGTCCATACGGTGCTGATCTTTGAGGGGAATGAAGGAAGGGATGAGGTGGGTAATTCCTCGGGGGTTGATTATTCAATTTATTGGCTTGCTGTCCAGCTTCGGTGACTGGGGTTGCCTGAGGCTGTCCCTGCTGCTGCCTCAGGATGTTGTAATAGGTGTTAGGATTCCTGAACTCATCGAGAAAGGCAAAGGCAGCAGCAGCAGCTGACGCATCTTTATCGTAGAACGGTGAACTGTTGCTTCCACCAGCTGGAGTTGCAAAGTTGAATGCACTGCCACCCGGCTGAATTGCTGGTGTATTCTTCAGTCCAATAGGATCACCGGGATTTCCCGAGTACTGAGAAAAGCCTGGCATCTGCTGTTCAGTGATGCCGGTCTGTTGCTGAGCCTGGCCCTGGGCTTTCTTCTTACTCTTTCTCCCTTTGGTCGGCGCTGGAGCTGGCGCTGGTTCTCTCCTGGAGTGAGCTGCTGGCATTGTCTTAGCAGCTGCATTCTGGAGGCTCTGCAGGAGGTTTAGATCCAGCTCTGAAGTCCCTGGCTGTCTGTAGGATAATGCATCCTTGCTGGACGGTCTCGGTATCGAGAGCAGCTGCTGCTGGTCCTTTGAACTTCTCCCCACCAGTCCTAGTCCCAGTCTGGCATAAGCTGAATTACCCGCTACAGAGTCTAGTGAACCGAAGCCGCTCTCAAATTGTCCAGACACAAGATTTTGTCCAGGCTCTGATGTAGCCAGCGTCATCATCTGATCGTATCCAAACTGCTCCTGAGTCCCTCTCGGTTGTTGCTCAGGTAGGGCTCGCGTAGAGTCACTAGTTGGTTCGTTGTACATTCGCTTCTTGACCGGGGCTAGGGCAGAAGGCCCTGAGCTTGGAGCTGATGATGATGATGAGGATTTAGCGCTGGCGTCGTAGTAGTGGGGACTGGGGTAAACTGGACGACAGCTGGGATTGGGCATGGGATACGGTGGGGCCTGGAAGCCACCCGCCGGTTGATATATCGTTTCGTGACCTGGAAGGTTCTGTTGAAAGCTCAACAGCTGAGATTGATCCTGGCGTTGGTACTTCAGAGTTTCCGGATCAAAGTGTCTTTCCTGAGGCTGCTGTGAAGTCTCCTGAGGATTCAGTCTAGATCCCGGCCGCTGAGGATCACCAGTTGCGGAGTAATTGTTGCCATATGCCGGTGGAAACTGATTTGACTGATACACTTGATGATTCGGATTGAGCCCCAGAGGTTGGTCTGACGTGAAGGTTCTGGGGGTCTCCATTTGCTGCACTGGAAGCTTCTCCTCGGGTTTGAGGTACTCCACTCTTCTCTCAGGTTCCACTGGAGCTGCTGATACCGATGGTACGTATGGAGAATGATTGGATTTGAAGCCTTGAGGGTAATTTCCCCCAGCTGCGTACTCCTCTGGTTTTTGGTAAGTCTGTGGAGTCGACTGGGCTGGTGCTCTTGGAGATGCCTGGGAGTAGTTAGCTGGTGGTCGAACTGGGAGGGGACACGGCTGGGGGGAGGGCTGAGGGTAGATTCTCGCTGGCTGCGGTGAGACTTGAGCTGAGTAACCAGTCGATGATGCATTTGGCTGTTGAGGTGAGTGCTGGGAGTAGTTGGGAGCTTGAGGAGACGGTTGGGAGTATTTTGGGGGCTGCTGGGGAGAGGGTTGGGAGTACTTTGGTGGCTGCTGGGGCGACGGTTGAGAGTAGTTCAGGCTCTGGGGCGACGGTTGCGAGTAGCTCGGTGGCTGTGGTGAATGTTGTGAGAAGTTTCGAGATCCCGGAGATGGTTGTGAGTAGTTTGTGGAGTTCTGCGGAGATGGTTGAGAGTAATTGGGTGGCGGCTGCGGGGAGGGCTGGGCAAATTGAGGGGAGGGTTGGGAGTATGGAGAGGGAGCCTGAGGGGATACTTGGGAGTAAGATGGTGGGGGCTTTGGGGAGGCGAGCGGTTGGGAGTAAGGCGAGTTTGGTTGTTGAGGGGAGGGTTGGGAGTAGTTGGGCGGAGGCTGG
>JAPYZN010001003.1:0-20079 GCA_030522865.1 Psyttalia lounsburyi
GAATTGTGTTGAGAATTAGTCGGGAAGATAGTAGTTCAACGCAACAACAATGGGAGCGAGCGTAGCGAGCGACCAACAACCCCGACCAATTTTTTTTCTTTTTCTTTTTGCTACTGTTAACCCGATTTTCCCAAAATTTTTCGGAATTACGGGGGGATTGAAGTGGTCTGTTGTTTTATTTTGTTTTCGTACCCATCATCTCCCCGAATTTATATCTCCCAAGGAACACGAGATACCCAGGGAATCGACAGAATTACATATCGTACAAGTGGTAAAAGACCACGTTCTAAACGTTTTCAGTAATAACAGACTTACCGGTAACTACTTCTGTATTTTATCCACGTACTCGAGCCCGGCATGCTTTCTCCTCCGCCTCTCAGCGTTAAAATTTCTCTCCGCCTCTCTCGCTCGCTCTCGCTGGGGAAAAAAATATCGATACACTCCAGTCGATACGCGATTCAGTAGAAAAAGCTTTTTCGTCTCTCCTGGGCTGTCCATATTTCTACTCGTCGTCCCCTCAATGACTCCCCCCAACTTCTGACAATTTTTACTATTCACTTTTCCAACGACTGCATTCACTTGCGACGAATGGAAATGAATCCTCCGGAAAATTTTCCGTGGATATTATTCGCTGTATTTTAAATTGAATTTCTCGTTTTAGGGGAGAAATATGAAGCCTCGATGTCAGACAATCTCCACGTAGATGCATACAAAGTGCATATGAATCTTACGATAAAAGAAATTGGACCGGATGACTACGGAATTTACAAATGTTTGTCCAAAAATTCACTCGGCGGCACCGATGGAAGTATCAAATTATACAGTGAGTAATCCTAATATTTTATCTCTTTTTTTTTTAAATGTCTTCCTTGAAATATATTTTTTTTGCGGTCGGCGTGACCTCAAGAGAATTAAATTAAATTAAATTAAGAATTTTGGAGAAGATAATTAGACAAAATTTTTCTTTCCCCTTCGGGAAGTCTATTTAATGGACTACCACTCGAAATATCAATTTAATTATTAATACAATTAACTTAATAATTATTTAACTATCGATCCAATTAATGAGTCCCCAAAAAATGAGTGAGTGCAAATAATTAGAAATCCTGGAGTTCAATGGGAGTATTAATTAAATTTTTGTAAAAATATTTTCTGACGTTTGAGGCGACCTCGATGAGAATTAAATTAAATTAAATTAAGAATTTTAGAGAAGATAATTAGACAATTTTTGTATTCCCTTTCGGGATGTCTATTTAATTAACTACCACTCGAAATGTTAATTCAATTATTAATCTAATTAACATAATAATTATTCAACTATCGATTCAATTAATGAGTTCATAAAAAATGAGTGAGTGAAATAAATTAGAAATCCTGGAATTCAATAGGAGCATTAATTCGATTTTTGTAAAAATATATAAAACAAAATGTGTCTAACGTAAAAATAATGACGACATAAATAAATGTCGCCAGATCTTTTTCCCGACCATCTCCAAATAAAAATACCTCTCCACATTCTCGTCTCCGAGACAAAGAGCAGTCGACCAACGACGACAAGACATGATATTTTCTCTCGCCATGTGAAGCGACATTTTCCGTTTGATAATTTTTTTTTCACCCCAACGTCGGAGGAACCTAATGAAATTCCCCCCCGACCTCCACCTAAACTCCCATCCCCATTGCCTGGTTTTTCCTTCCAGTGTCAATCGAGATAAAAATAATGGTCTCCGAGGCATGACGCGAGTGCTTTTTCTCCTGCCGTCTCAGTCGCAGAAACAATAACAAAATTTGTGAGAAATAAAAATAATAACGGATACAGTTGCAGGGAATTTTTGCCAGTGAATGCATTTGGCGATGGGGCAATTCGTTGTTGAAGATTTATGGCCGTCGTCTTATGGCATAAATCCTGACTAATTTTGTAAAGTTTAGTGCCTTCGGCTAATTCTGGGGGTAGCAACAGCTGGTTCGTTCCGGAATGGCTGCGCTACGGATATTATGCGGGGGGAATATTCCGCTGTCGGCTGTCTCACCACCGATACACTTGGCTATTCATGTTCTTTATGTCTCTTCGTATTTTCATTTATGAGGAATGAAAGGAAAATTGGCGACTAGTTGGAGCTGTGAGTGGACAATGAAGTCAAGGATTTGTCAATGAGTTCCTTGACTTTTGTTTTTAATTCCGTGTCATTTTTCATTTGACAAGTAAAAATTCCCCCCCACCAAAAATACTTTGCAATTGTCGAAGCAATCACCAGAGTAATTGGGGGTTCAATTGATTTTTTTATCGATGAATAGATTGAGCAGATGAATTTTGGGAATGTCAACCGATGAAAAAAATTGGAATTGGCATTTTTGTCGTAGTTAACTATTCATTTAAAAAATTGGCGAATAAAAAAATCTTTAATAAAATAATCCTCTACCGGGAACGTATGTCGAGAGGTACTGGAGCCTCTCCGGTGTCCTCTCGCTCTCGCGAAACCTTGGAAGAGCCTCGAATCCGAGAAGAGGGAATCACCGGAGGCGATCGACGATTTGAAAAATGCACTCGACGCGAAATCAACCGGCCGGTGTCTTCTCTCTTTCTCTTTCGATGATAAGAAGGCGTTGGAGCGACGTTTGCCTGAGGCCCCTGTACACACACACACACACACATACAGGGAGACCAGGGAATCCGTAAAACCCGTTCTCTCAAGATAAATCGAGTGGGAGTGAAGTTGAAAGACGAGAGCGTCCAGTGTCCGGGCGTCGATTTAAAACCGAGTCGTGAGGATATCAGTCACCACCTCCTCGTCCACCTCTTCTCCTTTTTACCCATACTCCTCAGGAGAAATAAAATCCGCAAAAATTGAAGACTCAAATTTTTTCCAATTTAAAAATTCCCTAATTATTTTATTAATCGTCAACTATTCCAATTATTTTTGCCATTCTATTTACACTCTTTTTATCCTTTCCCTGGCCCTTGCGAACCTTCAAATTATTTTTTTATTTGTCGGAATTTATATTTTTCTGGGACAAAATTGGAAATCTTCTGCGAATTGGACTTTTCATTTGACCCGTAATTTTGCGATACGAACTTGAACGGGAAATATCCCCTGGCTATCCACAGACTCACCTCCCAAAGACGTCCCCAAACTTCTCGTCAAGAAAATCGAACTG
The DNA here is from genome assembly GCA_030522865.1 of Psyttalia lounsburyi. Classification (NCBI taxonomy): domain Eukaryota; kingdom Metazoa; phylum Arthropoda; class Insecta; order Hymenoptera; family Braconidae; genus Psyttalia; species Psyttalia lounsburyi. Next base: position 3,157 of record JAPYZN010001003.1, read on the forward strand.
TTCGTGTCCTCGTATAATTTGCAATTTAGTCGGCACTCGGAGACTCCACCTCAACAGCCAGATAAGCACTTGGGTCTCGCAGTTGGAAAGGGCCTTCCAGCGACCAACACCATTTCCCACTCTGAATTTTGCGTTGCCAAACTGGAGAGTGACAAGTTACAGTGGTCTATCGAATTCACAGCCTTTTTGGTCTACTCTTTTATCCTCGAGTTCCTCAGAACTCAGACGAGTCGAGACACCTCCGGCTGTTTGGCTGACTAAATTAATTTCAATACAAAAATCTTAATTTTTTTTACATTTTCCCATTTTTCCATGAGCACAAAAAAATCGCCAATTAATTGCAGGAGATGCAAATTACTATAGACTATAATTAGATTAATGGAATAAATAATGAGTTAATTATTAGTGATTGTCGATTATTTAATTTATCATTATTTAAATTAATTCTGACCTGTTTCAGGAATTGAGACGCCGACAACTGTTTCAACAACCACAACTACAACTCCCAGGCCTTCCCCGACAGTAAAAGGTGCGTAAAAAAATTGTAACAGCCAGTGGAGAAAATTAATTAAGCCATTAATTGTGTACTAATTTTTTTTTAATTGTTCCAGTGGAAAATAAAAAGAGAGCTCGAACGAAGCCGCCACCCACGGTAGCTCCAAGTTTCAATGAATTCATCGACACATCGAAATCTGCGGGTAATGAAAAACGAGGTAAATAATTAAATCACTCCTCAATTAGACAATAATTAAACTCAATAATTGATGATTCATTAATTTGCTGTATTACTCGTGAATTAATCCATTAGTGTCACAGCAAATGTCGTAACATCCCACCAACGTGTCGTAACTGTTTGTTAAAATCTTCAATTATCCAAATGAACTCTTAATTAATGAAGTTACAGAATATTCAAATTAACACCACTAAAAATTCAATTAGCTGTGGGCTAGGGTGGTCTGTGGCATTTATAAACTGGAAATTTCGTCAGAATCTAGAGATGAAAACTATGGACAGGGGGACATGCTCGGAGTTCCCCCGGAAAATCTAAATTCGTGGCACACAGCGAACTTTGGAAAACCAAACTCCAGATGTATTCGCCTCGTGAAACGGGAACTTTTGTTCGGAGAGTTAAATACATGATCTAAAGAGCTCATTTTTTTTTAGTTTATAAATTATTGGAGTGTCTTCGGTCAATTTTGTTTTTTTATGGGAAAACAAAATTCTTCAATTAATTACGCCAGAGAAAAATTCATAACCGCTTCAAAAAAAATTTGTTGACTGCTTGATCAAAATTATCTAGTTTTCCCCGGAAAATTCCCCTAGTTGCCAGTAAAATTGTCTAGACGTCTGCATAATTTTTGTTGAACATAGTAATTTCACTATGCAGTTGAGTAATTCTTCCTGAACGTCAAAAATTCTAGACGATTACCGAATTCCTCTGTCGGTAGAAAAATTAAAGTACGTCCATTTGAAGACGAATCTCATTTTCTTTTATTATCGAGAAAAATCGTTCATTTTGATTTCCTGGAGAGGGAAATTCCTCTCTCATTTATTATGTAGACGACGACCAGCCAAAATTGTAATCCCCCGTTCAATCTAGAAACGAAATTGAAGTAATTTTTTTAGAGGCGAGAATATTCAATTGTCCTAATTAAATTGAATTCTCCTCAGGTGCACAATTAATGGAGGGGCCCAGCAGTGACGCTAAAACCGGTAGAAAACGAAATGACGACAGAATTCAGCCGGACAAAACAGCGCAATCAATGTCCTCTAAGAATTCGGCAATTCTGTCGTTCAATTACTCTAATGCTGCAGTACTTGCGGTAATATCGACTACATTTTTGTGGTGATTATTGGAATGCTGGGGCCGGAGGTGTTAATCAATTCTGGGGTTAAGGGGAATGTGGAAATGAACCTCAAAGAATTTTTTTCCAACAAAATATCTCTTTTTTTTAATATTTCCAGGCTTTTAATTTTTCTACTTAATAATTTAATAAATAATTGTCTTTTCGGTGTCCATTCGTCCCTTATTTAAGGCCAGTTTATTTCCTCATTCCTTCATCAACGTCAGAATTCGGGGAACAATGATTGAGAAGTATTCAAAAGATTAATTAATTCGTGAAGAATCAATCGAATGAATTGATTTAAAAAAATTTCATCCAATTTCTGTGAATTTGGATTTATTGACTGACTCATTAATATATAGTTTATCTCGTAAATTTTATGATTCTATAATTATATTCCAAAAGTTCGAGAGAATATCCATGGATAAAATAAATCAGCATGAACAAGATTAATGACAAAATAGGGGAGACTTAAATTAACAGTTGTTATGATTAAAAATCGAAAGTAGTTTGTACATTCCTCACAATCAATCTACCGATCCTCTGTAAATACTATAAAGAAAAACAAAATTGGAGAATTAATTATAGTCTAGTTGATAACTAAATTTGTAAATACTAAGATCGTCGTTAAAATAATTAATTAATGTTAATGAAGTTGTCTCATTCCTCACAGCGTCACGGAAATAAATTGTAAATATCTATCGAACGTTCTAAGCAATTGTTAAACTGCGATTTATCGTGAGAGATTGATCTCTTAATGGAATAATGAAAGTGTCGATTTTGTAAATAATTAGTTGAAATTAGTACTGAGAGATTAGTCAATGATAATTGATAAATAATGGAGATATTTTTTCGTTTTTTAAAGCTTCAAATTTTAAACAGTGACAGAATAAACGAAGACATACACAGAATCTTATTGCGCGTTTTGTGTAATCAATTTAATTAATTAAATTGGCTTTCAGTGTTCACCGGAATCACAATGAATGTATGTAAATATTGAGCTGACACGACTGCACTCAGTTTGTACAATTAATTAAAAATCATGGAGTGAAATGGGAAGATTAATTGGAGCGACGAGGGGGAGGGGGCGATTGTATTCTACGAATATTTCTAAAACTACTGGATTTATAGAAAATAGTGATAAGAAATTTTATCTTGAAAATTGAATTGCCTACAAAAAATGTTGAACACTTTTTTTTTTAAAATCAACCGTTCTGGAAATATTTTTAAAATGGTCTTCACAAAAATTTGAAACGTGGCCACCCATTCATCTTGCTATTCCACTTGATAAGGAGTAAATAGTATACATGTGTCAACAGGGTTAGTCATCTCTGTAGGAAAAATTCTAGACGAATTCGTCAGATAGTGAATAAATTCCAAAATAATCATTTTTCATTTGAAAGCAGGAATGACTGAAAATATGAAAAAAAATTGTAACATATTTTGAAGATCGATTATGTGTGCTGGATGTACATAAAAATTATAAGTACACGTTTATTTATTGTAATGTATAAATAATAACGACTTTATGTACGAAACTGCATTCTCATGAATTATTCCGCGTTACGATAATTTTATTTGGTAAGTTAATTTGCATTTTATGATGCGAATATTTTTAGGCTTTTAATTTGGCGTTTGATGGATTATGGAAATTTTTGAAATACACTTGAGAATTCAATGGACCCATAATTGCCAATCTACCTTGTAGATAGGATAAGTAAATTTGGGCTCTTGTAATATTTGCGAACGATTAATTCTGACATGTCCGGAGAAATTGATCCGTAAATTCATTAGAAATTACCGCCTCCGGCGAACTTTTTAACCATTAATTTCTGGACAACACTCGAAGGTTCTAGTAAATTTTAATTAGTCAGAGTGTCATCAAAATTTTTTAAATTAATTTTTCCACTTTTTTATAATAATCAGTTCCAAGAAAAATTCACGAGATTTACTGTATCAATTGCATTCTCTACGAGCCCCAAAAATCCGGGAATCTATTGTCTCGACTATCAATTAATTTATTTAATAATAAAAAAATCAATTCCTTAAAAAAAATACGCAACAAAAAATTGATCAACTAAAAACGGCCTAAATTACCGAAAAGAAATTATTTAAATTGTTAAATCTTCGTTTTTCAGGTGAATAAACAGAGAATAATAAATTCCGATTTCAATATACATATTTTTATTTACACCTTACCCCCTACTTTGTTGTACAAATATAATAGTGTATTCGTATTAATTTTTAATCATACAATTATCAATAATCTCTCCGTACACAAGCAAAATCGTGGTCATACATTATTTTTAAATTACCCACAACCGACATTACCGATCGAGCAGTCCTCATGAAAATTTCCGCGAGGAAATTTCACTAATTTGATGATCGTTTTCGGTTGTGCAAATGAATAAATAAATTAAGGGTACAAGCCTTCTCTACTTCACATCGAAAAACCCCGGTCTCTCCCAATTAATACCGAAATTAAGCTGGAAAATTAAGCGTAGTAGCACAGTAGATGATTTCTAAAATCAATCAGCCATTCATCAACTCATTTTTCATTAAATTATTCAGCTGAGAATGTCATTATTGCCTGAAATGACTGAACAGAGCCAGTACTTCGTGACTGCATTCCCGAATGTTTTTTTTATTAATCAAGAATAATTAATTCGTCAATTAACGATATGCCCTAGTGGAATGAAAATAATAAATCGTTAGTGGAGAAAAAAAATTAATATAACAAAAATTCTCTCCAGCAACGGAAATATCGCGATTAAACATGTTTTTTTTAGTCATGGAATGTATCGACGAATCTACATTTTTACAAAGCGCATTTAATGTTCATCCCATTCATCCACTCATTGCACCCAATGACTCGACACAAAGAGGGGCATTGAAAAATAAATACATTAACCATTGAGAATGATTTCGCCCCTGAATTCGTCAGGGAGTGAGTACAATTCAATTTTTATATCTCCCATGTTTTATCGTATCAGATGCAGTGGCTCGTGAATGTCCCCCTCCCAGACACGTCTAGCAGTGAATTCTCTTAATCTGACCGGCCCCTTAGACTCCATTGCTCTCCCCTTGTCCCAAAATTTCGATAATTCACGCATGACCGATCACTTTATTCCCTCGATCTCTCTCCAGTGCTACTCCCATGGCGAATGCATTCACCAGCCACTGAAGACTGTAACGGTAGTATTAACGTAAGTCCATAAAAATCATCAGAATACATTAACTTATTGTTATAAAATAAGAGGTACTTGACATCGATTCACTCGCACACACACGACACGTTAATTAGTTTCGTTTTCGTGTATTACTACTGTACATTAATTAATAATTCTGAGGACAGTTGCACGTGCTTCATCGATAATTGATTTATTTCGATGAGGAAAATTAATTTGACGAGGGGAGAAGTGGAAAAAGTCGCGGAGTCAGACGTGGAGTTAACTAATGATTTTCACTGAATAATTCTTTTAATGGATATTTTTGAAAAACAATCCCAAGAAAATTCCTTTCCATATTTTATTTATTGTTTAGATATTATTATTTGAGAATTGCATTTGTCCAATTGCAGGTGAACTCCATTTTCTGCATTACCGATCGCCAATCCCGGCGGTTTTACCCGGATCCAGTAAAAAATTGAAAAGGAAAAATGAATTGTCTCTATCGATTTAATGGTTCTTCAGTTAATGCCCTTCCACGAATTATTTTTTTGACTGAGTTTTTAGGAAAATGAGGTAATTAGGGAAAAATGCACTTCATAGCTAGAAGGGATTACCACAAAATAAGAGACAAGTTACACTTGGCAATTTTCTCTCCACTCTCCCCAACAATTGAGAACGATTTAAACAGGTAAGGCACCAATTAACTTACAAATCCCCAAAACTCCCCAATCAATCGTGCGAAAAAAACTCGTGCAAATGTCCCCTACACTCGCCAAGCCCCTCGTTTCTTGTTTTCATTCCTAGATTTTATATAGAATTTCCCATTTTTTGCGCGCACTGAATTTGATATATTTCTTATTTACAGATTTCGAGTATCGTAGCACATTTTAAAGCTTCCATAAAACTGTATTAATTACACAGAAATTATAATGACCACTCAACTCCCAGTCTGTCTCAATATCTTTCTTCTCCATTGAAAATAAAATTCATAAATTTATTTATCCATCCCACATGGCAAATATCTTTTTTCCAAAATGGCCCACAGATAAATCCAACCATTGTTGAATGAAAAATTGCATAATCGTGGGATTGAATTAACAGTAATTTATAAAATCGAGTGAATCCAGAAACATTTTACTTCGATGACGAAATTCTCCAGAAAAAAGTCCATTATCTCCTGAGCCTATTAATCCTCAAGATATTTACAAAATGATCTGAACCTCTCGAATCAAATGATTTAACTGAACCCAATGTTTTGCGACGTTTAAAAATTTGAATGTGTAAATAAAAAAAAAATAATGTCATTCAACTGTTAAAAACTCCTGCGATTTACTTAAAATGATCTTTTGAAACTTCTCCGGACTCTGACTGGAGTTTACAATGGATTCTCTTGGCAGTGAAAATAGAGTAGTTTTTTTTTTGAATTTCTAGATATCATCTTGAAAAGTTTCGATTTAAACCTTTAACTCGTGTTTCCTAAAGATCATTCGAGATGGAGATACAGTTATCCAGTGGTTCCGAAGGTACGAGGGAAACGAGGGGGTCTCATCCACTCAGGCGGGATGAAGAGCCTGAAGCTGGAGATGGTGATGAAAGCAAAGTACCAGTGCAACTGCTACGATTGCCAGACTAGCACTGCACTTTACCACTGACGTACCAGAATCTTCGTAATCTTCTCCGTCATTGCTGTTATCCTTTCTACCCCGTAGTTTCAAGTCTGGAAAATAGAGTTTAATGCCTTTTATTACTATTTTAGAATTTTATCATTGAGTGAGACTATTTATTACTAGTACGACAAAATAACTTTGACAAAAATATATAAAAATAAAAAAAAGTTAGATGGGGGGAAAAAATATTTCTGCAGATTTGAGGGGGAAAGAAAATTGAAAAGTTCAGTTTGGCATGAAAAATCAGACTCCAAGACAAATGGATTACCCCGAAAGATCAACTCCGCTGCAACCATTAACTTAATACCCCCTCATAATACTTCAGCATAAGTCTAATATATCGTACCTTGTTCTTTTAGCATATTCTGATTACCCTCCAGCAAGTTGTTGGAGTTTTTCTTCAGTTTGCCTGGAACATTTACGACAGATTAGGGTTTTTATATGCGTGGGAATATGTACCTAACATTAAGAGAGATCTCCAAATTTTTAGCAAACGGAGAGAAATATTTCATAAAAATTATGGAAAAATTCGGGTCATCAGCTGTTGTGAGGTGCGGAACGGCTGATTAATTTTCCCGAATTTTACGATAATTTTCTCCCTTTACCCAGTGAGAGGAGACAATTTCCTCGAATTAACGCACATCGAGCTTTGAATTCCGATTGCTTCAAGATTTTACTAGCCAATAAAATGGCAAAAAAATTACTGTCGAAAAGCCATTAAAGGCAACTCGACTCATTACGAACTACAATCGAGTGACAAAGACATGAGAAAAAAAAAGGGCAGAGTGAGCTACGGCCGATCAAGGTAGAGCCGTAAATTTTACGAACGACGAAATGGCCCATTGAACTCCTGACATTTCCCACAATTTCAACCCGACCGGAGTTACCTCGCCGCATATATTCAGCCATGTCCATCGAAATGTCAAATTATTAATGGACAACCCCAAGAATCTAGTGCATGAATAAATCACGAAATAATCCAAAAGTTCAATTCCTCACTTCATGAGAATAAAATACTCTCATCGGCCCAAGAAATCCAATAGACCCCATTATCCACAATTTCATCGCACCCCGAGACATAATTCCCACAACTTCCCGCAATTTCCTTTCATCGTAATTGAACTCCATATCGTGTTGTTAACATCCCACTTTTCCCACCCCCCCCAAAAAAAAAGTAAAAAAAAAACAACGCCAGCAGCTGTAGCGGATAAACTCGATCGATTAGTCATAAAACAAGTGTTTTAGGTGGAAAAACTTTTCCGGATTCTCGAGATTAGCCATTAAACTACGGAAAAGAAATGCCCGCAACGAGATTGAGTTCATCAAATGAACTTAAAATGTATCTCCTGCGGTAACGAGTCTTATCAAGTACGAAGCTGTTCTTTCTCATTGCTCAATTTATCGGGCTTTACAATTCAGCGAGAGAAAGATTTTTCATTTATTTCGATTTCACGAGCCACCTCACGTCCACGTCTTAATAACTTCCGTCAAAATAACGTTCGAGACCAAAAGACATTTTTCAAAAATTACTGGCCCCCAAAAAATTCCACCAAAATCACTTCCAACTGAACTAGTCTCGAACTATGCGTCTCAAAAACGCCAGAGCTATTTTAACTACAAACTTTATTAATTTAAATTGTGAGATATTTCATTAATAAAATTTATATTATGAAAAAGATCAAATTTTTTAATTACTCCACTTCAATTTGAATAAATTTAATTGTTTATTAAATAAGAATAATTCATCGTAGAGTCTTATTTTCTCTAACTAATTTTGTTTACTCAAATAAAAATTTTAATTTCCTAAAACAATTCATCTAATCATTCATTGCCCCTTTTAATTGCAAAATAAATTGCTCTCCAACCTCAGTAGCCACATTATAATTCCACCATTACATCTCAAATCGACCCAAAATCATAATCACTCTACTGATTAACTATTGAATTTATTCAGACAAAATTTTGCAATAAAAAATCGTTAAAACTATTTACGAAATAAATTATGACATCAAAGTGGAGTTTGGCCAATTTATTTTGGCCTCAATTATTTTCTTCGAGTCCCCAAATTTCCAAAAATCTTGCGAGCAGCTCAAGCCCTCCGAATTTCCCCTCGAGCAGCTCAAGATTTCTCTCAATTCCTTTTCATCGCTCGTTTCGTTGGTGCAGCCAACCCAATACGTAATTTACTTTGGTCTCTTTGTAGAGCATACAGTATCCCACAAAGCTTAAGTCCCACCCATCCGTCCGGTTTGACTATCCAGCTGCCCCCCCCCCCCAAACCCACCCCCCGCCCCCTTGCTCCACACGTGGCGAGAATAATGCATGTCTCATTCCGCTCGGATTCTCAGTGACAAATTCGAAATGTTCGTCTCACTCAATTCGCAATCCCTCGTCAAGTTGTCGATGCCTATCGACCCTACACACACACACACACACACAGACACACATATACAACTGGTCGTCCTCCTCGTGAGGGTCTTCTCACATATTCACTCGCCTCAATTTCCAATCTCATCTGTCTATTTCTGTTGCTGCCGATCTCGACACGCGTCGAGCCACAACTGAAATTCTACATCCGATAGCGTATTATCATAGCTGGCAACGTATCTCGGGATGTCATGAGCCCGGACATCGCTTGTTACGAGAGCACCACCGGCAAATGAATGTAATCGTAATGAGGAGGAATAGCAGACGTGAATTTTATTTAAATCTGAGTAAGTTTAGCTGTTTTGTTTTATATAACGATTTTTATCAGGGCTCAATAATTTAATTTGATTGGGAGATCCAGAAATTTTTACGGAGGTAGTTCTGCGATAATGTTGATAATCATTATTATTGGAAGGTAATATTAATATTAATTATCGGATTTTTTTAGTCAAGTTTCTAATTAGAAAGGTCTCGGCTCTTCCCATCGAAATAACGAGAAAAATATCTAAAAAGGCTCTTCGTATTTTCGTACCCAGTCTATAATTAATGAGATCATGAGGTAATTAAAAAAAAGGGATTCGTCTATCTAAATTTAGTAGCGAAGAACCCAAACAGGATGAGTCAACTCAATTCGCCAGGGATTTTTATTTTAATCTAAAAAATCGAACGACTGACGCTCAACTTAATTATCCCATTCGATTTACTCCCACGAAATTAGTTTATCGATTAGTGCAAGTGTCTTAAAAAAAGTCCAGGGATAATTTTGATGTCGACAGTCTTCGTAAGGTTTGCTTTACAAAAATAAAAGAAAATTGTGTTGTCACGAGTTTACAAAATTTACTCTTCAGAAAAAGTGGAAAACAAAAAAAGATGAAAAAATTCAGTTTTTCATCAGATTAGGCGAAAATTAAAATTGACTGACAGGTAATTTTTTCCGAAAATATATCTGCAGTATTGAGGGTAGCGCTCGTTCAATGAACCTGAGATTTAATCGTGTCACAGATATTCGTGAATCGCCTCTGGAGAGGTGGAGAGCACGAGTTTCCCCAGTGAAGATTAATCGCTGCCACCGGAGCTCCAGGAATTTCGTCCGGCGTTAATAATTTCGTAGGATATATGTTTTTGAGGGGAGAGGCGAGGGGATTGGTGAATACCTATGTACCAGAGAGACACCGAGGAGAGCCTGCATGAATGCTTTTTCGCAAATTCCCCACCGCAATCGCCGGAAATACGAATACATCACCGAAGGGAATTAATTGATAAAAATAAAAAATCCCACATTTGTTGGAGGCTTTTTGTTGCTAATTAATGATGATAAATCAACGACGAGAATTGGGGGTATTCAGGGGATTTTCGATGTAACGAGAACATGAGAGGGGAATTTTTTGCCGTTGGAACATTATTTTGGAAATTTCCAAATATTTTGTGGAGATTAGTCCCCTTTCATTAATATTCCAACAAATGATTTCTCAGTATAATCATCAGAATTTGAGAAACATTTTGCTGTAAATAATTGCACGTGAGCCATTGATTTAAAAACGGAAAATCCTGAACGAGATTTTCCCTCCAATTATCCACCAACAAATTTCCATATTTTCTATTGGACCGTCGGAGATGAAAAGAATTGCGGCAAAAAATTCTTCTGCATTCGAAAATATCCCGAGGGGATTATTGTGAATAAATTCACGACACGGATTACATTTGGCGAGAGATTAAGTCGAAAAATCCGACGAATTAAGACATTTTCCAACGACGAGTGAAATAATTTCCCCATTTCCAAACTAATCCTCAAAGATTGAAAAATGAAAACCGAGTGAAAATCATGTCTCGTTAAAATGCACTTGCAATTCAAACGGAAAAATGAAAAATAGAAAAAAAATGGCAAACGCAAAAAAAAAAAAATCACTAACCGCTCGCGTAGCCCTAGCATTATCAAAGAAATATTTTCCCCTGTCAGATATACTGCCGCAGCTCAACGAAAATCGGATTACGAGGGATTTGCTTATTCATAAAGTTGAATACACCGGCGATAGGTTTGCGGTCTCCTTTGATCTAACCAAAAGAAATGTCCGTTTATATTCAGTCCAACTGTTTGATATTCTTTCGATCGAGTGAGTAGAAATGGTTTAACAATTCACCAGGGCTAAATCCAAATTTGAATTCAACTTTGTGCCATTACTGTTGCCATGAGTGCATTTCATGCCGCCGGGGCCAATGTAAATTCGTTGATTTGTGTTGTTAATTACGCTGAGGATTAATGAGTAAAGGACAAATGGACAAATACAAATGGATAAATTGGATTTTTGTTCTCGTCAATGTGGGAATCTCAATCAACTGCAGTTGCGAGAATTCCGGGGGATGTCTATTATATTGACATTGAGCCGATGGCTCGTTTATTATCAATGGTGAATTTGTGTGGCTCTCAATCCAGCAGGAGAACTCCACAGATTACGATATTGACGATTTGTTCATGTCCACCAGGAGATGAAATATCTCCACCGAAAACCAATCAATTTTTCCTATTAGAGGGCCGTGTGTAAAAGTTCATAACCTAAAATTCGCCGTGACTAATTAAAAAAAAAAATCATTATTACATCGTAGGCAAAAATAATTTCCTACATCCGTGTCTGATTTCTCCAGGTCGGAAATTAGATTTGCTGACGATTTGAGGATCATTTGATGCGTCATGAGTCGCGGGAATTCTGGAGGCGACGAATTTTTGCAGGCTGGGTTAGTTAGATTGTTTTTATTATTCTTTTTTCATGAATAGATAATCCTTTTAATTCCAAGAATTAAAAATATGTACTCGAAAAAAACTAGGGACCACTGGAGGAAATTTTCAAAGCCACCGAACCCTTGACTCAATTCAAATGGAGTCTCTTCTCCCGCCATCGGAGCGCGCCGTTAACCTAGTCACCTCACGCAGTTCTAATTTCCCGGCCTGTATGGGCAACCTTAAAACTCGAAAATTGCGATTATCTTCTCGAGCTAATGAACGCCTCAATCCACGCGAAACATGGCTCACCAGTAGCGAAAAATGATCGCTAGAGATCCCCTCACACGAAGTCTAATTAATTACCGAGCCGGGCTGGTTCACGATCGCCTATTGTCCTCAACAAAAGTGCCAGTCATTGGCATTATTACCGTGGCACTAGACCACTTCTTCAGGTAGCAGAGAGCATACCAGACAAATACGGGGAGATCCACTCGACTCAACTGCACTCGTACCAACATTTGCAAATTCCTTCATTCACTGGCTCAACCGTCTCTTTGCCCATTTTTCATGAGTGAATTTAGACTAGTCAGATATTTTCTCCACGCCTGCCGAGGCAAATGTAGTTCTCGCGTACTGGAATACAAAATTACAATCGATCCTCATTGACTATTGAATTAAACCTCTGCACAAGAAAAAGTGGATTTATCGAAAACTTTCGCGTGTCGTTGAGATTTTCGTCAGTCTTTCAGGTCCTCGAGTAATGAAAATATCGAATGGCACACGTGAAAATTGTCTCCTCGTTCATTAATGAGACAGAGCAATTTTAGAGCTTATATCTAATGAAGTCATAAAATAATCTCACCTTTATATTTAGGATTGTCACTGGTTTCGTATGCCGTATTCTCGTTCTCTGTAAATATAATCAATCGGTGATTAATCAGCAGTTCGATTGACGCTGAATAATTAGAATTTAATTGCTAAAGTCAGGGAACAACTTGAGTTTGTTGAATTACCATAGAGTGAGATTGTTCCGTCAGTATCTCCGAGGGAATTTCTCGATACGCACTTGTAGGCACCGAAGTCAGCCTTGCCCACTGAGCGAATAGTCAGATTCATGTGAACAACGTAGCCATCCTCGACGGAAACGGGCTCGTACCTGCCGTCTGAAAGTTGAGAAGCCGTTGGATAATCTCCAATGATAATTATCAAAAGCTCTGGGACATCCTCGCCGGCGTTATTTTCAATTAAAAGGCGCGTTAAAAATTTTTCGACGTCTGGCATTCCGAGAAAAATTCCCACTTAATTAAATAGAGGTCCATTAAGATTATTAATTCATTCAATTACCAGACTTTCAGAGTAAACCTTAAATTCTTGAGAGTCATTACATCAGTGGGTGCAATTGCTCTCCCAATTTAATAAAAAAAAAAACCCCGGAAAAATCCTCAATAATTCATTAAAAATTCCTGTCGTCTAGTAAATCTTAGAGAGAGAGACTAGAGTGTAAATCCCTTAAAAATTTAAGGACAATAATTAAATCTGGCCTCTCTCTGTGCAAAGAGAACACGTCCCCAGCTCCGTGACACCTTCTCCGCATACCAATCACCCGGACTGCCCTCGCAAGACACGTCCAAACGGATGAGTTAATAAACCAACACTGGAATAACAAAACGAAGTTGAGATTGAAATTGATTTACTCGGAAATTTTTTTTTTACTGACGTCCAATCGTCCATTCGCCATTTGGCAATCCTTGACGTCACAATAGTTCAATCACATCAGATGATGGCTTGAAATACCCCCCCCGCCCCCCCCCCCCGTTGCCGCCCCCTGTCTAGGTTATTTTAGTATTCGGCGCGCAGAAACTAAGTTAACGTGATTTCTATTTAGATCGACACCCATTCATGCATTCTAGACACCCTCGGATCCGGATAACAGACGTTTTGAAAATTCCAGTTGCAATGAGACTGAAAGGCCAGGGGCTATAGAAAATTTGCAAGATTTGTGAGGATATTTGAGAGTGAACGGACTATTGTACAAAATTCAGAGTGAATTTTTACCTCTAAAATTCATTTCTACAAATAAAATTTGTAAAAAAAAAAATTCTGTAAAAAAAACTAGAAAATTAGATATCAAATTTTTGTTAGTTTTGCATTTTACAATTTTTTTTCCACTTTTGATTTTAGGTAATGAACAAAACAATTGAATAATTCGTTTCAATGAAATTCTGGGGAAAATTGTGGATCTGCGGTTAAATTCAATAGAAATCTGAAACAATTTTCCCTCGATTGGCTGAATAACATGGCGACAACAGGACCCGATGAAAATTACGGTAAGAATGAGTCCCCCTACCGCCGAAATTCACCCCAAATGTTGATATTCGATACTTCACCCCAGACATACCTCATTTCTCATCCCTTAAGACATGAAATTTTCAAGCCATCAGCCTCGATAACTCCATCCCTCCAAGCAAACCCTATAAATCCACCATTATTCTGGCCCCGAAAATAGTAACCGATGTCTTAAAGGCGAAGCTTAAGGCAGCTTTTACCAAATAAAAATTGCTTCGATCGACCGGAATGAAGCGACACAGGAAGCAGCCCAGGGTGATTGAGTCCGTATAGAAAATTCGTTGAAAAATGAAGATAAAAAGTACGAAAAAAAAAAAAAAGAGTACAGCGTCAACGAGTGACTAGCTATGGTCAATCGATACGCGATTTTCCTCGTTTAAACGCGATACACTCTGTCAATATCAAAAATACACGGACGTCTGATAAAAAAAAATCCCGTAAATATTGCAAAAGTAATTGAGACGACTCGAGTCCCCCCTCACAAAAAAATACTCCCAAATTCCCCCGTAGATCGACATACGCGGTAGCGTATCGGCCAAGTACACGTTTTAAACTCCAATGACACACGACACGAAAATTTTCAGTAAAAATTGCCGCCACGTTTGCTAGTCCCCTAGCATTCTCGACGTTCAAGCAAATGTTACTGACCGCTACAGTAATTTCTACTGAATAGTTGTCTCCATATGTTCAGTTGACAATATCCCCAATTTATTCCCCCAAATTCTCGCATTTCACCCCAAAAATCTCCCCCCCTTCCCCTCCCGATATTTTGGCTCTCATTGCCAGTAGCTTATCTCCATTCTATCTAGTCATTCACTGTTAAATTAATCATCACCAAACATGCCGATTAATTTTCAAATAACAATAGCTCACGCCCCTCCGTTCGAAATCCTCTCGTAAAACAGTTCCAAACCAACAGACATTGCCAACAAATTGATAATCCAAATTCAACAACATCCCCCCACCCAAAACATGATTAATACCGCGATTGTTATATTAGAGTTATCGTTCCATTAACAGTAGCAATAATCTAACCATCCCACCCTTAACTAGCCCAGACATTTGTAACTATTGATCTCAATATGGCGCCTCTCCCATTCCCCAAGGGACACCATCAATACAGTCCCATTATTTATGTAACCATCTTTCCAATGATCATGAAAATACAATCCAATGAAATTCGTTGTATCACCAGTATCACGAGCCGAATAATGCATTATTCAACTGCAATCCACAAGACCGGTGTCGATGTTGTAAACCAGATGATATGATAGTTGGACGACTGGTGGATCCAACGAATTCCAAATCATTGGATTTTGGATAAAATGAATGTATTCGTTTACCTTGTGCCAGTATTTCAGCCTTGTCCTTTGTCCAGTAATTTATTGACTTGGGAAAGGCTTCGGAGGTGCACGTGAGGACCTTCGATTGGCCAATTCGAGCGCTGACCAGTTGATCCTGTACGGTTATCATTGGAGGAACTGAAAAATAAAATGTCTGCTGGGTTACCATGTCCCATGGAGGCCTTGGAGGTGTCCAAGAGCTCTCGTGGAGGTCTTAAACTGCCTCCACATTATTTATCCAACGTAATCCAAGTACTTACAGTGCACAATGAGGGCAATTCTCTTACTGACAGTGGGAGGCACTCCATTGGACGCGATACACAAGTACGACCCCATATGCTGACGATTTACTTTGCTGATGGTGAAGTTCTGGCCCTCGACACTTGGAACTAGACAAAAAAAAAAATCCGAAAAGGTATAAAATCCAATTATAGCCTCAATCTCTCTATGTACCTTGCAAAGTGACACGATATTGAGAGGTAGTGTGAGTAAAAAAAAATCGATGAGAAATCAAAAGTGAGAGGGGAAATGCCGCAGGCATCACCACATCCCCAGAGCCATCAAATCAAAGCCACTCGACGTATTTTTGCTAGCACTTTTTCACTGGCTTTCTCTTCTCTTTCTCTCTCTCTCTCTCTCTTTCGTTCTCTCTCTCTCTCTAGTGGTCGCGTGGGGTCTGGTGCTGGCGACTATTTGTTTAGACCGGTTAACTGGGCAAAGCTCCTGATGCCATTTCCAGTTTTCAATTCCCCTCTCATCTTTCCCTTTTGCATTCACTAGCTACTGTTGCCTCAGCAAATTTAGTTTACTTATTTAGAAATCAAGGCACCACATCAACACTGACCACAATTAAATCTGGGGAGAATATTTGCTGGGATAACTGAGGAGTTCTGACTGCTGAGGTGAGTGGAGCCAGTTCGTTAGAGAGTTGAGGATTTTTTTTTGGAGGAGTTGGAGACTGAAAAATTGAGTGGATACTTGAAGATTGTTTTTTTAATTTTTGAAGTTATAAAAATCCTCAGAGATTTTTTAATGGACTTATTTCGGATTTTTGGGGACTTTCGGGGAGAAATTTTGAGGGATATTTTTTTTATGGAGAGAGGGCATTCATTAATTGGCGGGATTAATTGGATATGTATTTTTGAGGTTTTCAAAATCACTCCGGACTGATTTTTCCATTCAGATAATTTTCGATCGTAACCTCATGCCCCATAAAGCCTTCCTGAAGTGGCGGAAGGTTGAGGAGATCTCCGTCAAGCGGAAGTGGTTCACGTGGGGGCAGCGAGAGGCTCCTGTGGTCTACTCCCACAATGTTCACAGACTGGGGGTTACTCGGAGGTATAATTAAGTGCCCTGAGCGTGATTACTGACCTCCATAACCAGATAACTGACCTTTTGCACCGAAAAAAA
>JAPYZN010001004.1:0-26077 GCA_030522865.1 Psyttalia lounsburyi
GCGAAATGAACATTAATTTCAATATACGTGCGGAGTCATTTACTTATATTTCTTTTCAATTTTGAAAAAAGAAGATTTGAAATTCGCGCCCGTTTCCCTGCGAGTTCGACTTCCAGAGCCTTCGATTCGACTTTCATGAAATCGATTAGCATTCGAGTTTTCATTCGCGTGCCATTCGAGTGCTCATTCGGGACTTCCGAGGCCTCTCTCTTATTATATAGGATAATCTATCCGTAAAATAAATCGCTACCAAATGTTCCCCATTCTCATTCTCCTGAACATCCATTAAATTTAACAAGATGCATCTTTCAACCGACGTCCCCCATTAAAAATTCATTGACCCATATTCAGGCATTGAATAAAGTACACATAAAGAGACTATGAAAAGATCCTATTGTCAGTCAACAGATGAATTTTACGATCGATTTTAGAGGCCAGGTTTGAATCGCCCTGCGTCCAAGGATTGTCGTAACACGTTAATACCACAGGGGACACACTGAGATGGGGGCTAAAGACGGTTGGAGATGAAACTTAGACACATCCCACGGGACAATATGATGGGGCTGGTTGCACGTGGTACTATTACGATCCTGAGAAGTCTGTTGTATGGACATTATTAACTCACCCACGCAGGGATTAACCCAGAGGAGACGCTGCCAGCCGAGGCAGTCGTACATTTGTGTCATGTCAGTGCCCTTGCAAGCACAGTTTGATCTCAACTCAGTACCGAGAATACCAAGCATTGCACGTCTACAATCACCCGGTGGTCCTGCACACTTCTTTGTTACACTGTCTACCGCGCAGCTCTGCTCGTAATGCTCCAATTTATTCCTAAACAATTGTGGAGGAGAGAACAACAATTGAGATTAAATAGAGATATCCGCAAATTTTAAATACCATTTCAGTAGATGGAGGTGAATTTTTTCGAGGCAGAAAAAATAGGAGTCGAGGGAGATTGAATTGTTATTACCAGTTCACACTTATTGGATACTCGCTAAAGATGATTATTTTTTTACTTAAAATAATTAGAAATAATCGATATTGTCTGCGCCCATTTTAGTAAGTTTTTTTCTATACTTTCAATCAATTGGATTCGACTATTTTCTTTCAATAGTATATTTCCGGCCTGTCGTTATGGGGTTTTTTACTCGCGTGGAGTTTGGTGAGCCGAGCCGTAGGCGAGGCGGCCAACCGCGCGAGTCAAATTCTTTTGACCTATCCAAAGAGGCTATAAAAAAATCCATAATAAGATAAATGATTGCTAACGGGATTGAGTGTAATGAAGATTGACAAAATTGACGTCATAGCTGGATGCAGATGAAATTTCCTGCAATAATTAATTTTTTCCCTAGATCTGAAACAGGTCAACTCTCCCCGGAGGTGATATCTTGAATAGACCACTGAAAATAATTAATAACCGCTGAAAATATTTCGGAGAGACTCAAATAATAAACGACGACAAAATAGAACTTGGGAAATGGAGGCTGAGTATCGCTGGTTATTCATACAATCATATAAAAATAATCACCCATTCGATTACATTACTCACCGGCAGATCCTGTCCTCCTTACAGCTTTCAGCCAAACCATGACAAGTGGGTAACTCAGCAAGATCATGGCCCTGCGCACAGACGGGATGGGTCTTCTCCTGTGCGAGCATGCACTCGTCCTGTTTATCCTGTGTTTTCCTAATAAAAAAAAATTAAACCCAGCGGTCATTATTGTCGTCTCCATTGCGGTCGTTTCCCGGCACAATAGCCAGTTCGAACTAATTAACAAAATAGCATATTACGTCATAATTTTATAATTTTTATCGTAGTACCTACAATATGTCATTCACGTACCTCAACATGGAATCCCTAAAGATTGTAAAATTACCTAGACTTCAAGTCCCACGGTAGCCATTGTTCATAGTGAATTGAGCCATAACGAAGGTATTAAATATTTCATCGAATAATACTCAAGTTGACGTCCCGGGGGAATCTCTTGGATGACTTACGCAAGTGTGACATGAACGAGAGGGTTTGCATATCGCAGGAACTCACGAACAATACGTCAAATCCGTGGAGGATGTATAACAATAACTGAGTAAAAAAAGGGGGGGGGGGAAATCTGAACAATGGTGAGTGTAGCTATTATCAACGCAATATCTCATTCCTCATCGGACTAACCCCATTGAATGCCTCAGTTTGCAACAGTACAAAGTCAACCCAAAACTTCATAATGAATAGTAAGATGAGATACCATTGAATTTCACCAATAAAACCGTCCAAATTGGGTGTCCGTAACTGCAATTAAATGTCCTCACCCCTCAAATAATTGTTTTCTAATTCCCTCAAACTACCAAGAAAGGAAATTGGCTCGTTAATTGGGTACACGTAAACCAACCAAGCACTAGTGCGCCCATTCGTTTGTCTCAATGTCACAGTAACGTAACCCACTTGAAATTGTCCAACAATAAACCATTCCACCTCGTTTCAACCTCTCCACCTCACCGTTTTTACCCCAACTTTCTTGGACCTCTATCAAAGTATCCTAGACACTAGCAAGCCCCCACCAAGTGCCTCCTCAACTCTTCAATGAATGAGAACTATTACTCACTTGCACAGGCAAAAAGCAATCTCCATGGAGTGACTGTCGTTGGCCTTCTTGTAGAAGTGCTGAAGGGCGTTCATGCACTCGTTACGTGCACAGCTGGCCAGGTCGCAGTGATTCAGCACGGGTTGAAATAAACCACTGCATTCGGTGTCGTTTCTGGTGATGATGAAAAAGAAATAAAAAAAAAAAAAAAACAATTCAATTTGTCAATTTAAAATTTGAATTTCAGCGGTGGTGGAGAGCTTTTGTAATAGTTTTTTTTTTTTTACCTGCAGAGCTCGAAAGCATTGTGACACGTGGTCGTCAGAACCAGTTTCATGGGCTGGTGGATGATCCTCTCCGTGTCAATACCCGTGCCACTCGGATCTAGTAGAGTGTTTAATAATTCATGGAAGGGTTATGCGTTGGCTTGAATTTAGAAGTGAAATAGTGGAGCCTGTGTACATTACTTCGAGGATATGTTTGAAATGAAGGATTTTAGTGGATTTTGTTGAATAACTTTTTAGCAGAATTGGAAGCGTTTCGTAATTAAATTCTTCTGATTAATCTCACCAATATTAGCATGTCCAGTGAGTAAGAAAGAACTGGTTTTCGTATAAATGATAAATCCCTTCATTCCTGCGAAATCCACGAAATCATTTCCACGAGAATGCTCGACGATTTCGTTACTCATCCTCGACTCAGTAACTGCTACAAATCTTTATTATACAATGACAAACGATGCCAACCCCATGAATTATACTCTCTCATCGTCCTCTCCGCATACACTCCCAGTGTCGATCATCTGTTCAACCTAATGGATGATTCTTCCCGCCACTGTGAGTATATTAAACCGATAGATTCGAACCCGTTGAATATTAAAGTGACTTAAAACTCCTCTCAGATATCAAACACGTCTGGCGATTCACTGCTTGAAGAGAGAAAAATGAGTAACCGAATGGTGAAGCCCAACGGGATAGTCCTTCTCCCGGGAATGACTGGTTGTAAGTCTGGAAGAGGGGTTGAATTCGACGCGGTTTATTAAGACAAACGAGCCTGATACTCTGGCCTCATCCCTACTACCGGCAGACAAGTCTCCGACGTGAATTGGAAAAGGATAATAACCCTAACCATAGACCCATCAGCCATCATGAGTCAATGTTACCTTCAGCAACCACTGACAATGGAGATAAGATCGTCAGAATAGGAAGAGCAAACAGCAATTATGCAATTCAAGAAAGTGTTCAGACAACAAAATTCAATATAACTGGGAACAGTGCAGAACAGCCTGAGGTGATTCATTGTTAAACGTTTCACTAAGAATTACATTTCAAGTTTGTCTTCGAGAATATCCTTGAGTCAAAATGTAAAATTTGTATATCAGTTGTATTAAGGCGGAGTTGATCATGGCAAAAGCATGCCAGGAACAGAGATGCCGCGAGTTAGTCTCCAGCTCGCCTAGCGGCAATTTTCACCAAACCCCCTAGGAGCAACTCTGACTTTATAAGTGAAGTATTTCACCATGAAAATGGTGGAAGTCAACGGTACACAGTCGAGAAAAGTCTCAAGGAGTTGAGAGATAATTCTACACTCGAACGATGCCCCACACAAATTCAATATAACGAGTTGAACAATTAGCAGAATGAATATTTTTACGAATTCCATTTTGCGTTGGATTTCAGTTGACACTTGAACACAGTATTCATTTAAAGTTGATTGAGTTGCCTCTTCTGAAGAAGAGATCCAGGGAAGCTGGCTCAGAGAATAGTGTCTGAGTTAACGGAAAGATTCGTCACAATTTCCGAGAAAATGCATGTGAAAATGGGTTGTATTCTCATATTGCCGACATATAATCCGCGCACTTCCTCTGACTCTACACATGAAAAATGACACTAGGAAAATCCCGCATAATCTCCCGTAGGACGAGCATACGGAGACCGTAGACATTTGATGTGATTTATAAAGTTGCCATACGTTCCCGAACGGGAGTAAAATCAAGTACTCTAAAACCTCTGAAATTGCGGCCTCAGAACTTGGCCAAAATTCTCACCAGTTCAGACTGTCCATCGCCTGAAAATTTTGAACCCAGTATACACGATGCTTTCATAGCCATTCCTCACCACCTCCATCACACTCCCCCGGTTCCTTAAAAATAAAAAACCCCCACAGATTGAATCCCAAAAAACCCAAGAATTCACTCGAGTCGACGGGTCTCCACTAGGTAAATCGAACTTTCCTCTATACCAGCCATTGCAGAAAGAAAACTATGTCGAAACGGTCAGAGAAGAATTCCTGCTTCCTCGTTATACGATGGGGCTTAGGTGAAACTATTCACTGGAACGAGCTTCCACGGAAAAGCCAGTAATGGCAAATCGAATTTTCTCCACTTATACCCTCTCCCTTATTCCTCACTCTCCCCAAAACCACTGTTTCCGGAGAGAACTTTCACGCGAGAGCGATTCACGGACTCATGTTAACCCAACGCATAGCAAAAAATCCCCATATACATCTCCCGATTATTTCCCCTTTCAATTTACCCCGTCCAACAGTTGTTTATCCCCCAGTATCCCCACCCCTCCCTCCTCCCCATTTGATGCGTAAACACTTTGATTAATGGCACAATTCCAGTGAGTCTAGCACTCACCTTCGTCGGACACAACCGCACAATGATCACAATCTTGGCTTTCATTGTCGCTTGAAACAATATTCATCGTCATAATTCTTCTCCAGGACGCTATCGCCAACGATTACGTCAGCTCACTCATCCCCTACCCAAGTCTTTCATATCGCATTCTTGGTTACCATTGTGCTTTCACATAATATCCACGGTATTCATTAAAGAACAATTAACCTCTTGGAAAACAAGTGGTGTTACACGCGGGAGCTTAATAACCCAGCACCAGAGCAAAATGATAAGGCGGAAACGGTCGAGGTAACAAGGGAGAGAGAGAGAGAGAGAGAGAGAAGCAAGGAGTAAGGACGTCGCTCAGGGAATTCAACAAAGAAGAAGTGTAATAAGGATATCTCTCTCTGGGTTCGTGACAAAACGTTTTGTTGGTTACCTACAAGGAAAAATAGAGACACACTGGAGGAGTTAGTGGAGACACTGGTTATTCCGTAGACGTTTTGCGCACGTGAATCTTTTTGGATACTCGTTGCAAATGAGAAAAAGAAAGGTGGATTGTATCCGATTCAACTAATTGGAAAACGTGTCCTGCAAGCTGGTGAGATCGATCCTTACCCACCATCCAGGGTTAACAAACTTATTTGTAAAGATGAACAAATTTGGAGGAGTAGATGAAAAGGTAGTACGTGTAATGCTCACTCACCATAGTTTTCGGGACAAGTTTGTAGGGGGGAAGGCGGCAGCCAGAAGTTGCAGCATCAGATTATTTTACCGAGGGGGGGGGATGGAGATGAAAGATTTCACCTGATAAATTGACGGAGTACGATCGTGTTATGATGTTATCGTGAAACCCTTGCGTTATATTTTCAAACGAAATTTCTCAAGTTTTAGCGTGATTCAGGCAGAAGTACCGCGTCATCGTGGTCGAGAGTAGTTGTGAAATCGCGACCGGATTCTAGATATACGACCGACGCTGGGAAAACGTGGAAATGAGAGTGGGTCCACGTTGGAAGCCGGTTGAAATTAAATTAAACTATCCTTCTGACGGTGTGATAAATCATATTGCCGAGTTTGTGAGAGCCGAGTGAAACGAGATGAATATCGCGAGGCGGTCTCTCAGACTGTTGGAGGTTATCGATTTTTGCCCACTTTTCGTCTCCTGTTTTTCGTCTCATTTCGATGAACGACGTCAACCCCTTGTCTCACTCCTAAAGTAAAACTGCGTGTCTACGATAACGAAGAGCGTTATGCAGCCATTTTCTCAGGGTAATAAAACAAGTCGTGAAATGTTGGAGTAACATGGCCGAGAAGTAATCGGGAAAGCATTAAGTCCAACCGAAGATTTGCAGATTTCCATTGGTAGAGAAGAGAGAGAGAGAGAGAGAGAGAGAAAAAAAGGAGCAATACAATCAAGATCACTCACGTGAGTGAATGGAAAGGAGGGAAAGAGGTTTTATATGCACTTGTGAAAAGGAAGACCATAACTAACGATGAGAATCGATTCCTTCTCACTTCAGTGGTGTGTGATATTGTTGAGTGGGTGAGTCTTGAGAGGGGTAACGATCCATCCTATACCTTGGCATCATTACCAGACAGCCCGAAAGTGCATTTCGAGCGCAAAAAAAAAAGATCGACCCTATCATGACCCAGTGCTGCCAGGAGCGGCGACAGCTTGGGTATCATCCTTAATCGAGTTTAGTCGTGATCGAAAATCGGGAATATCAGCGGTGATGGACCGGAAGAGAGAGTAGGTGAGATAGATAGAGAGGAAGTTCTTTGGTTGTGCATCCCTGTCAACATGCAGCTAAGTTGTTTTCGGTTTTTCGGAGTTCGAGGGCTGAATAATTATGGTTGGTATATTGGAGTTGTTTGGCTGGATGGTAAATCCAGAGTGGCCACATGGCCCATTAGAAATTCGAATGAGGCAGAAGTTGGAAGTTGACGTGTCATACGAGATTCTCATTGTGTCGCAGTCAGAAATAGAATTACCGTTTTAACTCAAATTGTAGTATCTGCTGATGTAATCGAAGCCACTTCATTATTTGGTCCTTCCCTCTCAATATCTGTTGAGATTGGTAAGTAGACCTGGCCTGTTTGGTATGGAGACGCACTTTTCAAATCGTTTACGCTACCTCATTTGAATTTTCAATGGCTCGATGGACACTCTGACTTAACTCGAATGCAGATCGATTACCATGACCCACCCAATGAAAATGAACTTATGATGATGAATAACCTCAACTTACCATCATGCTCATCGGAATGATTTCTACGATGTGGTGGACGATGCCGGAAGCCAGGCAGTGCAAGTTGCTTCAAAGCATGGAGATCCTGATGATTGGCGTCGATCAATGGATTCTCCAACTGTGACTCGATGATCTCGAAACTCGTCGAGTTGTCAGGGTGAGAGATGATTTTCACTGTAAACGCGGGCTCAGTGTATCGCGATAGTTACTAAAGGATGTGCAATTGAAATACACCAAATTTCTCCAACGAATGACCGACGACTCTCACCAGACCCCCCCTCCCAACCCGGCCTACCCACAACCCCCACGACCACTCCATCTATTCCAGTCCTGAGAGCTTTGCGAAGAGAGCAAACTTGAAGAAATATTTTCAAAGAAAATACGAGGGATAGATGAAGGTGGAAGTTGAAGGGTATAATCTCTCCATTGTCATTTCACTCAACGATTATGAAGAGGAACAATGGTTGGAGTCTCACTGAGGGGGTGAGAGTCATCGGTGTCCATTTGGTATATACTCCTCTCTTTCGTGACACCAAAGAATCAGTGAGGTTGAGGAAGTATGAGTGTCTTAACACATTGTTCTAAACCCGGTTTTTTCCGTTTTTCACCATGAAAACACTCAATCTTTCGTGCACGAGTGAATCGACGTTTGAAAAGCGGCCAGATGAAGTGGAGACTATTTTCTGTAAGAGTATTGCAAGGGACACCTGGACAATCAAGACAGATAAGAGTATTGCTGCAGTAAATATACCTCAGTGTTATCGGCTGTTCAAACGTCATCTCCCCAGAGAGCGGGGAAAAAGACAAACAAACCAACAAACCATGAAATATCGAAATGACGAAGTACTCTAATCAATCTCGATTATCGAGGTACTATGGACAGCTCGATCATCGTAGCTATTTTATGTTGAATGTTGACAACAAGCATCAATGTTATTGTGAAATACCGGAGAAGAAAAAACAAACAACTTTCGTTACGAACCTTGATCGACAAAGCCATCAAACGCTTCGCGAAGATCGAAGAGACGATCAACTGGCATACCGATACGATGGCCAAATTCATCAGTATCATCATAACGATTGATAACAATAGCACCGTGTTTGTAGGTAGGTCTCGGTGCAAATACGTTGGTGCCAGGTTGGAGCGGTGGTGCTGATTGTGCAGGATCATAATTTGTCACTATTGTGGATGGTGCAGGTTGTGCAGGTGAATCGGGATGATAATCGTGATGATGTCTTTCGCGATGATGTTGGTGCATATTGTTGTTGTGCTGATTATAATTATCATGCTCGCGTTTGTGCTCTGGCTGCATATCATGCTTGGGCTTATTTGACAGGGAGGAAGAAGAAGATAAAGAAGAAGAAGCGGACGGAGATGAATTAATGCCCTTGTTATCTAGCCCTAATTGTTTAGTTCCTCCACTGGATCCATCCAATCTTCTCATTTGATGATTGCTGGTATATATTGGTTGCTTTGATTGATCTAAATCCGGTGGGATTAGTGGATTTGGTTTTATACCGTATCTACCAGTACCAGTGCTACCTGGCAATTCTGGTACACCATAGTGATTGTGATAACGATCACTATCATCGGTATCGTAGCTATAGGTGCGCGATGTCGCGGGGAATAGAAAAGAGGGGTACATACTGGTCGGGGGCAACCAGATCTCTTGGAAGTTCTCCTGCTGGGGGTCGAATGGATATAGGGCAGAGTCCGTTCCCGATAGGTCTACGGACGCGGAGGAAGGCAGAAAGTCTGAAACACAGAAGCAAAGACGCGGGCGTACGGAGTGAGTGGAAAATGTGCGGTTTTGATACTTTGTGTGCACGTTTTTTTTTTAATCATGATGATTTGATGTGATGAATGTTGATGATGGTGGTGATGATGGTGATGATAAAAGATGAGACAGATAGCTAATTTTTTTCTGTTTGGTCGGCGAGACTTTGAGGAGTGGAAAGGTTCATTATATCCGGGAATTATGGATAGGCTCCTTTTCAGAAATGAGTCCCCGTGTTTGAACAAAAAGAAAACTCCCGGCCGGCGCAAGAGTGGAGAAGGGGCGGGCTTTTAAATTGAATTTTCATAGCGAACGACTCGGTTGATGCTCCCGCGAGTCCCGACCTCGTTTACTCTACGTGAATACTGACAGAAATTACTTCAAAATTTGTCCGGAAAGAAAATTTTTCATGGGCAAGCAGAAGTAAAAGGAACGAGCCAAGGTGAGTGTGTAAATAAAAATGACGGAAAATATGAATAAATGTAACGCGATTCATGCTGGCCTACACGTGTCACTATGGAAATGAATATTTTTTGACGAGGCACGTACACATCCTTTTCCCAAACCCTCATCCTAGGCCCCACCTCCCACCTCCGTTGAGTGCCATAAAGTGTCACGAAACTTCATTCTGACTCGTCGCATCTTCAAAACTTTATATCGGATTTTCAGGAGTGAATAAGACGAACGAATTTGAATAGCATCAAGCATCGTGATGGCACTCATACCCGCCTGGATTCTCAAGACCTCAGGGGTTGCCCTGTACCCCGGCATCTCGTGTTATTTTGTTTACAGTGTGAGCGAAATTGGGAATTCCCGTGGGCAATAACTTTTTCATTTCCGCGTGAAGTACAATCCGTACAAGTGTAATTTTTACTATTCAACTTTCAGTGCACTTTTCATGTTGTTGAAAAATTCATTGACAAGCGGAGCGATGAAGGATTGTTAGATTGGATTGGAAATGGATGATCGAATGATTTGCTGGTGAATGTGAATGATTCGTGTGGTGAATACAAGATTTTTTTTTTTTCAATGAAAATAGAAGAACAGATAGAGTCAAACAGACAAGAGTAGAAATAAACATGCTTGGATACGTTCTAGGCATGCACATGGATAATAACAACGAGTTCCATAAAGAAAAGATCAATAAGAGTTTGGAGATCATCGGATGTCAGGCAAATGTCAACATGCAACTGTACAAAATACGTAATATTTGTCACGTTTGCCCGGACAATTATGCATCTAAGAGATAATCGAAAAAAATTGAAAATCAAAAACTCAAAATATTGAAAATTCTTCACATGTTCCTTTGTCAATGAACCACTTTTGCCTTATCAATACAATTTACATACAATACAATTTAGGTTACAATTTGTTGTCACACGATAGTGTCAAAGTAACAAGAATCTACGGTATGCTTCAACATCGGAGCATACGAGTTTCATCATTGGAATGATACATTCTACATGTAGCAAATAAAAACGAAAGAATGTTCTTCCATTCCATGAAACATGACAGGAATTTTTGGTACTTCTGTTGGCATTGTCCAATGGGCTTTCATTTGTTGTATAATCAGGATTGTGGAGAAAGAATTAAACTATACACAAAATATCGGAATTCTCAGCGTGCGTTAGGTAGTTTATTACGTAGCACGTCTAAATATCTTTCGTCAACATAACTTCGTCAAGCCCAAATAATTCAGTCCAAAATAACTCACCCAAACTCAACTTAGTCGCAATAATTTGTTCTATAATTACTTTTAACTTCATTTTCCTCCAAAATTTCCAATATAATTCCCAAAATAAATCAATCGAGGAATCAATAACTCGATAAGTTCTTGGCTTTTTACAATTTTACGTCTTGAATTGAACTGATCCGTCAGAACTTCAGTTACCCGGCGTTCTTTTTCCAAATCGTTTTTTTGTGAAAATATTTCTGTTCGAAGTCATGCTGATGTGATTTTTTTTTGGAAGAAGTAATTGTTGAAAAAATTATTTTGGTTTCAAGCTTTTTTTACTACGCTTTATTTTGACGGAGTCACATTGACGGAATTTATTTAGACAAGGACCCAGTTTATTGTACAAGGGTAGATGCCAGTGATTTCGTGCACACGTGACAATGTGAGAGGCATTCTGCGAGTGCATTTTGGTATCCATCCCCCGATGCTTATTCGAGCTTATAACCACGTGGGAAATGGTGTAAACATACTCGATATGACACGAGATAGGTTGACGGGGCGGGAGAACAGGGGAAGGGGATATTTGAGCTCAGATATCGTGAGATACCCGGGAGCTATACGATCCGACAATTTTCGTTCGCAGTCACACGAGCGATATCAAAAGTAACATTTTGATGGAATTTTTTAATTAAACCATAAATTACATTCACATCTGCAAACAATGGTGAAGCTGATGTTGCATTGCAATGGAACAATCATCACTGCATCTGTCATAATAGGATGCTTCACATGATATCAATTAATGGATAAACAGTCTATGATTACATTATGTTTGTTCATCTGAGGGTGAATAATCGAATGGCTATCCATGGAATAATGAATGATGTCGTAATTGTTACTGTAATGGTGAATAATTAATCGATTTAGACTATTTGAAAATTTGAAAATTCTTTTTCCCTCTGTTTCTTTCATCGATTCGGATATTCAACGGTACCATTTTCGGATGGAAGTGAATTCTTTTGAGGGGAGGAGGGGGGGGGGTGGGGCAAATTATCCCGTTGAAGTTGCCACGGGGCTCTCATTCATATTCATACTCTACAGCTGTGCCTCGCACTCCGGGTGGGCAAAAAAAATGGGTACATGATGAAAGAAAGAAGGGAAAAAAAATTGAATGGAATTTATTTTTGTTATAAATTTAAATTGCCGTGAAATTTTTTGAAACTGTTCGGCATTATGAGAAATGAATTCTTCGAGTGTTAATTACGATAATTATAGCATTTCCATTTCATTAGCGGCTTTTTGTGGGAGCACATGAAATCAATTCGTACAGCCTTTGATACGAATGTTTTGACACATTCAATGGAACACGTAGAGAAATATTTTATAAAAAGTGTCAATCGTCACGTTAAATCTACGATTTGTATTGTGAAAATTATTCATCCCTCCGGGGCCTCATGGCTTGTCATCGACCTTTAACAGCAGGTTCTTCAATTTTTCTGGAATGTTTCGTAATAATTCTTAAACATCCAAGAATTTTTATGCTCTAGGGTATCATGATTTTTTGCAACTTTGGTTAGATTTTTGACCTTCCAGAAAAATTACGTGACTTGTTCGTACTTTTTCGGTGACCGACCGGAGAATTTTCGGAACGTTTCAGATTTATTCTCTACAATTCCTATAAAAATTGACTGAAAACGATTGGCAGCAGCGGATTACGTGAATTGTTCCGCAATTTTTATTGAATATTTCTCTCCGTGATTAAATAAAAATTGTATCTCGATTCCATGAAACAAAAAAAAACAAATTGTGTAGATGAATGATTTGATGGAGCAAAAGAATGTATCTCACACAGGCGATGAACGTGACAGCTGCACGAGCTCGCATTACTTACGGCCAATCAAGTTGAATCAATGCAAACGGCAATTCCTAATGATGAAATGCAATTAGTAGCATCTTTGATCCTGAACGTGTAAATCTGTACCCACTATCGCGGATGGTAATTATTGTTCGTTATCAAAGGGCTTCCTTGTGCGAGTGAAGGGTTACAAGCATGATTTAACCCTCGGAATATCTAATAGGATAGGATGGATTCCGCTGCCAGTGTATGCATGATTATCCAACATTTTTTAGAATGATCAACAGACGATAAATATTGTTAAATTATCAATATTAAATATCAATGGAATTTAAAACACCGCGAAAAACAATATAATTTAGCCAAACATGTTTTTT
Organism: Psyttalia lounsburyi; assembly: GCA_030522865.1. Taxonomy (NCBI): domain Eukaryota; kingdom Metazoa; phylum Arthropoda; class Insecta; order Hymenoptera; family Braconidae; genus Psyttalia; species Psyttalia lounsburyi. The sequence continues at coordinate 13,134 of JAPYZN010001004.1, forward strand.
TTCCGTTTACAAGCGCAAGAATTTATGTGGAGAGTATCAATTTTCAATATTGGGTATTGAAATATTCATTAAAACGGTTGCAATCATTTAAATAAAATATTATGCACGAATTTGGTATGTTGAATAATGAGTGGAAAATTGCATTTTCACCGATTCATGGGAATTCATCTGGAAAATGGAATCCAATTACCGCCCCATCGACGATTATTTGTGACAACTATTCCACGTTTGAGAGAAGTAATTATATTTTTAATTGAATCATTGATATCAATTTCAACCGTTAAATATTATCGCTTTGATTATATGAACATTTATAACGACCGCAATCTTTTTTTATTTTATTGATCGCTCTATAATTCTCGTGGAATTTATTTTTCCGTTTTTCAGGATCGAAGATGCTCCATAGTATACGGACATGATTAACAGAATGCCAGTAACAAATAAAAACTGATAATCGACGAACTGACATTGAAAAAATAACTATTAACAAAATAACGTTACAACACCAAATATCGTGACGAGATGCTAACATTATCCAAATAAACTCATAATAATCATTCGTCCTGATATCGTCAAGTGTTTCCATACAGAAGCAGTCTTTCCGAGAAAAATTAATGTGTCAGCGTTAAAAATTCAATAAATAAATTTGAAAAAATTAACCCACAGCCCCCGACATTTTTGTGACAGTTTCAAAACTATCATTATCAATTCAACTATTTTTCTAGATATTTAATTTCAATTTTTTAGTGAAGAATAATATTTTTTTCTGTCGTTTGAGTTTTATTTTTCTCCGACACATGAATTTTTCCGGGAATTTCTTCTGCTTTTAAAAATCCATTCTAAACACGACAAAATAAATAACAAAAAACAAGGTTTGGATGACTCACCGACGCAGGGATTATGATTAATCATTGAGAATATCTTATCGCATCGTTTTTTCATTTGATTAGCAGGACATATGCAGCCAAACAGCGGCGACAATCGTAGTTGGGTCCAGGCGTCATGACAAACCTCCCTGTAATCATAAATAAATAATGTCATGAGTGAAATTCCATAAATTCAGCAGTTTCTTAAAACAATTGTTTTTATCCTCCACATAATAATTTTCAATTGAAAATTTCAGGTTAAATGACCGTCTGAGGCACATAAAATTGATGCCAGATGAAAATATTATTCAAAATTAGGGAGAAAATTGAAACTAATTAAAAAATCTCACCCCAAAAATTCAGTTAATTAGTATAATTATCAGAACAGTTACGAATCACATCCACCGAGAGAAACTATTTGAAGAACTCACCGAGATTTGAATATCCGGTCTTTGTGGAATGCGCATTGTTCCGAATGGCTCGCCCTATCAATTGCATGTGACTGCAATTAAATATCTACGAGAGGTTATCTGAGGATGATTACAAGCAGTTCTCATTGCATCAGCCAACCTTGTCCACTTTTTTTATTCACAAATAAATCCGAGAAATGGATAGCACCGGGTGTAATGAAACCACTGGCATTTCCAGTACAATAGAATCAAACGAGTGAAAATTTAATTCTCTATTTTACATATCCAACGCATTCGAAAATTGAATTTTCATATATCGCTGTGATTTATGCGTATGATTCAATAAAATTGTACGTGAGATTGAAGCACATTCTGGGGTAGAAAAATGGGCCCTGGAATGAACGTGAGAAATGAAAATATTGAATAAAGATGGAGAAAAAAATAGGAACGACGAGAAATGATAGTACACGATGGAATAAATTCGAGGGAGAAAAGAAAATAGAAAATAATGGGAGATGGGTATGGCAGGAGGTTTCTCACGATAAGAATTAAGCATCACATACGGTGGAAGGACAATTGACGGAAAGAGGCCGTCAGGGGATTGATAACAGGTCTGAATAGGGTATATTTCAACATACGTCAACGCACAAACTCAATATCTCTTTTTACCACGAGACACATCACATGATTTCGACATGCAAATAATCTAAATCCACTTTACTCTCCTTAACCCGCGTTAGACAATTATTAATTGCGATAATTGTGAATTTCTGAAAAATCTAAAGCAACTCAATTTGATTTATTGAATTTTTTTAGTACGGAAATTTATGAAATTGTTATTAAAAATAACGTGAGCACGAAGCCTAATAAAATTAAATAAACAGATTAATATATAATTAATGCATAAGATGTATAATGTAAAAATAAATAAATGTACAAAACTCGAAAATTTTGACATCTGTTGCTCAAGAAGAATTTCTCCTCCAGAAAATTTGAAACAAAATATTTCCCCGTATGCATATTCGTAATTCCGTCGAATAAATCAAATCCATAAAATTCATAACTTAGTTTTTCACGGGATGGAGATGCTCTAAAAGTTAACTAACTACTTCCCGAGAACTTATAAAACCTGAATGTACGAAACACGCGAGTAATTCTCCCCGAAAATCCACTCGAGTATAATTACAAGATCTAATTACAAAATCTCTCCTGTACTCCCTACCCACCCAATGATTCCCCATCTTATTGTATAATTCCACTTGCATCATGAATGAATTGGATTCAAGTCCACTTGAAGAATGAAATTAAACCGGAAGTATGAACGGACATATTCTTTATGCTCCAGTGTCGTTGCTTTGTTGCAGACAACAATATTGCCCCCCTGCCCTCCCCCCGCCCCCACCGACACGGAGAGAAAGATTTATGAAAACGTTGGAAAAGTCTCTTTCCCCGAGGAAGATTGGCGCTAGCGTAGCAAGCCTTCTCGTACGAGAGAATTGATTGTTTCCAGCGAGGTAATGCTCTTGAAAAATTGCAACAAGAGGAATAAATACTGTTACCGCATAATGGCAATATAATTCCCCCACTCCAGAAATACCGGCAAGGCCACAATTAAACTGATTCTAAGTGCACTTGTTTTCCAACGGAGGACAATAAAATAAAAACAAATAAAAAAATATATATATATTATTTTTTCCACATTTTCGAGCCACTGAATTGAATTGGTTCTCCACGATTACATATACAAAACCAGTATATGTCAGATACCAGCAACTTGGTTGAAAAGTTGAAATTAAATTTCAAGTGGAAGACACGGTTGGCAGTGGAGAAGTGGATCCTTGCTGTGTGATTTTCAAGCCAAGTGTTTGTGTTGTGTGTATATACATATATATATGTATCTATATATATATAAACGATGGAGAATTCAGTACGAAACGACATTCATGATAACGATGATTTATCAGGCACTTAAATGCTACTGGAGGAATCCGCATGTGATTTATATTAATTCAAAGAACCACTTGAATTCAAATGACCTTATTAAGGGATTGACGAGGTATGTCAGCATGAAAGGAAGCGAAAAAGGGAACACTGAGAGGATCATTAAAAAGTTCCAATAAGCAAAACACGGAGTAATTGCCTCAGTTTACGGGGGATAAAATATAAACTGATGGAATTCGGCTGGAATTGATTGGTTGCTTTTTTTTTTCATGGACTTTAATGATTGGGGAATAACATTTTACGATGAGTATTGTTGCAATGAACAAATTGGAATCAATCATTGGAGAATTGAGTGGTGGGAATTGAGGGTCTTTTGTTACCGTTTGATTATACAAATCGGGGGACATGAGAAGGGCAAAAATTGGGAGGAATGAACGGAGAAGATGAAGAATATGATTGTGGGGTCAGTGAAATAATTTTAAAAAAGTAAAGTACGAGAAAAACCAAATAGAGCTCGTAAGGTTGAGATTGAGTTCATTGGCTATTGCATTTTTTTCGAGTGTCGGAATGAGAGAGCATTAGGCGTGACAAAGAGTGTGCAGTAAGAGATTTGGTATGCGAATGTGAGAGTCTGGGGTGTGAGGAGAAGAAAGAAATTAGAGCATGCTGAGATGAAAATGTTAAGAAATGAATGAGAGCTAGGTGAGGAGGGCCAAAAGTAAAATCGAGAGCATTTGCGATCACCTTTGATACAACAAGCCCAAGTGGCTTGAAGATAGCCTGCTTTTAAATATTGTAACCAGTTATATTGCCAATAAAGTTTAACCACATCTGTTACTAATCCTGACTCTTGACCTACGATCCTCCATGATCCTCAGATGATTTGAAAATCATCCATGAAAGAATCACATCATTTTCAAAATCTCGTAATTGTCAACAGTCGAATTCACCAGAAGTACAATTTGCAAATCGAGCCTGCCGGGTCAGTGCATGACTTAAATTATCCCGCAATAGAAAAAAATTCAACCGTAAAAAGGACGTACGAGAGCCATCGAATGTTTCTAAAATTTTGACTATGCATAACATCAATTCTTTATCGGCGGAAAAAAAAATGGGATAGTATTTTTATTTCAAAGGCAACGTCAACCCCACTTCTATCTAGTCACTAGATTCTCCTGTCATGTCTAGTGTGAGTGGAACGTGCTCGTATAGTTAGACCGGAAATTATTCATCACACCGGCTGAATTTTTTTTTCATCGTACGTGCGACATTAAATTTATTTTCTCCTACGAAGTTTTGACTGTCATCCGGAGGAAAAAAAAAAATAAGTTGCACAAACATCAGTGTAATAGGTTGAACGAATATATCCTCGAGGATGTCAGAATTTTCACCGTAACGACACGAATAGCGAGGTGCGAAGAAGAAGGACTTTCGAGGTGGTGTAAATGTACCTCCTCCAAGTACATTCATAAATATATGATGCGCATCCTCCCTCGTGCACATGTCGACGGGCATTGAAATGGGAATGAGGAAGAAGTCAAGGCGTCCTTATGAATTTTAATGGGGGATGTATCGTCACGTGATAGGCGTAAGGACCATACGCCTCCAGCACCTCCAGATATACAGTGGGTTGAGCTGGAGGCAGTTCCAACCGCACGAACATTGTTTGGGTACTTCGATGCGTATACGGCGCACTCAGTCACCGAGCACAATTCCTTACCAGTAGATACCTGATGTAAACTGATGAATTTACAACCGATGACGCCGTTGTCTATCAAATGCCTCTGGCTGCATGATGTTTCTATCGCAGTGTAATTAATTTGTCGAGCATTATATTCCGTTGATTAAAGCACTTCAGATATTATGTGAACAATTTAAACACGACGGACTATGCGTTTTTTACGATTTTCAAGACGTGATAAGGAATAGTTGTAGTTCGGATGAGTTTAGTTTTATTGTCGGAGTGAAAATTCAAGATAAATGGAAAAACTTGACTTCCATTGGACTTCCAATGAATTTTTTAATCGAGAATAAGAAAAAATATTTAAAAAATCAACAGAAAAGTCCTCCAAACTGGAGTAAATATTTTCAAATATTTTTAATAAATTGAAAACTTCATATAATGTAGCACTGAATAAATGATAAATTTTCTTAAGCTTACAAATTTTTCTCCATCTCCAAATGTGAATAATTTGTAAAAAATTTAACCAGTTAAAATTTTCTCCCCCTACACTGCTAAAATTAGTTCCTCTCCCCATTGACCATAATTTCCCCCCGAAATTCTCCATATTATTTGGTATGTTCTCACGAAACAGTTTTCAACCATCAATTTCCGCAGTATTCACATGAACATCAATTCAAAACCCCAAACTTTTCACGTTATCCAATAAATGTGTAATCCCTCATAGTTTCCCCCATAGTTTCCCAATTTTCCCTCATTACCCTAATATCCCCTTACCCCCAATAATACATCCAGACTAACCTAAAAATCACCATCAAGTGGACAAACGAACCTCTCGCCGACGATTCCCAAATTGCGAAAAGCGAAAAAAAAAAAGCACTTCTAGAAGACAGTATGAAAAATTCATGAGAAGATAACACAAACCGTTAATTGTATTTCGTTAAGAGATAATGAGACCGATAGAATGAGAGCCCGTATAATTGAAAACTCGAGATAAAAATCATCAGACCATTATTATTTCTCGCTTTTTAATTAAACCAACCGAGCCGCCGGTAGTCGCATATAAAAGAGTGATTAAAGTCTACCGCGGCTCAAATAAGTAGAGCATATTCCCCTTTTAGCGGTATAACGATGTAATAAGATGACACTATCGGAAGCGCGAAAAGGTGGGAGAAAATATCGGACACATAGATGGTTTAAGGTCGCAGTGGCGCTTTTCAAGGAGCAATTAATTCTCCCTGAACATTGTCCCTCACATTATTCGTCATACCAGTCTCGACAGCGGGTGGATCGAAGAATTTCTGGAATTTACGTTAGCAATTCCCGTCAAAATGAATAATTATTCCACCTCCCCTCCCCCACCCGTCGCCCCCACGTCGCCGAACGACGCCTTTATTTTTCCCAAAATACCTCACCCCCAATTCCCCCAACCCCTCGCCCCAGACCCCCTCAAAAACCACCTGATACCAGAATGCAATTATTCCATACCGCTAACCCACCAAAATCATAATGACTAATTAATCCAAAGATCCGACATTCATTTCCCAATAGTAACCTCCAAAAATTCCACCCCAACCCGAGTAAATTTAAGTTCTAATGGTTAGTCTGGCAGACGAGTAGCTTTTCTTCCATATTAAATTCTACTGTGGCCATGATAAATCCCCGCGTTATTTAAATAATTCACATCCCTCCGCAAGAGATGTTTCAACCCCAGTCAAAACTGCATCCCCAAATGAAAACCATCGTAAACATCAACAATATATGTAACCACCCCAGCCACCCTACCCCTAGACTATTCCGTAATAAAGTGTAAATAATGATAATACATCTGAGCTCTTTATGAATTGGAAAGTCGTCATTTTTGAATCTCCTCCCACGGCATATAATCCATCCTGAGTAAACAATGGGGGAGTTCTATCTGGGGATGCAATTATTTGAATGGTTCCTCACCAACTGCGTTCCTTTTTTCATCTCCCCCTCCTCCCCCCCCCCCCCCCCCCCCCCCCCCCCCCCCCCCCCCCCCCCCCCCCCCCCCCCCCCCTCTTTTTTGAGTTTACCGCACTGAATTACCCAGACTCGTTGAGCTACCTTCACCATAAGCATGAAACGCGAAACAGAAGGATGTTATATCGTGGTTCACCTGGTACACAACAGCCAGTATGCATGTGCAAAATACTCATACACTTTTGTGCAGTGGCATTTGGCTGTTGGGATGGTAGAAGTTGTCTCTCTCTTTTTCTAACTGTGTATGGAGGAAAATAGGTGAGGCGCATGTGGGCAACAAACAGGACGAAGGGGGAGGGGGAGGGGGAGAGGGTGGAGGAGGTGGGTAACGTCACGAGGGAAGGAGAACGGCTGGTGGTGGGGTGGATTCTAGGATCGAGTTGGGTTGGATGGCAAAAGCTCGTACGTATAGGTGCCTTCAACCGCATTGCAGAATTACCCGGCCAGGGTTCTCTGCCACCCCCTCAAACCCCTGCCCCCCTGGCGCCACCACCACCACCCTCCAGTCCCTGTTGGTAGAGCATAAAACAACTGGCTGCCGAGGATGGTCATGATGTGCCTTGGGTGGGGTGGATCAGAAGGTGAACAACTCAGTGAAGAGAGAGGAAGTAGATGGAGAGAGGCGGAGATGACCCATCTGGTGAGGCACAGACGAATGTCGCTCTCATTGAGCCGAATTTATGATGTGCTTATGTACGGAAAATAGAATATAGTACCTGAAGAGTGCCTGACTGTTATCTTAGATGGAAACTAGAGAGCTCTGTGACCTGAAAGTAGATGGTTTATATTGCAACGGGGGATGGTGAACTGTCGACTAGAAAGGAAGCTTGTTAAAAGACTTGGCAGATGCGGATGTGTGAACATTCGGGGGGAGATCAGTCGTTAGGAAGTTCAGTCGTTTAGTTAGGTTAGCGGTAAATTAACGGGTTTGGGATTACCGAAGATCATCCGCCAGCGATTTTCACTCTCTGGGTTAAGATGAAGAGGGGAAGATGACGTCAAGATGAACATGATGAATAGCAGCTGAAGAGGAATGGCTGCTAGCTTGCTGTGACACTAGAGAGCTCGGTGACCTGAGAGTAGATAGTTTATGTTGCAAAGGACAGTGTACCATCCACTGTCGACTTAGAAGGAAGGTTGTTAAAAGATCTGGCAGATGCGGATGTGTGAACATTTGGGAGAGGCCAGTCATTACGAAGTTCAGTCGTTTGGTTAGGTAAACCAGCTGGTTTGGAATTGACGAAGATCATCCGCCAGAGATTTCTGCTGTCTGAGTTAAGATGAAGAGGCGAAGATGACGCCAAGATGAAAGTGAAAAATAGTTGCTGAAGATGGACGACTTCCATCTGGATTGGAAACTAGAAGGCTCTGTGAGCTGGAAGCAAACGGTCTGTCTGCTAGCGGAAGCGGGAAAATTATCGCAGGAGAGAGTATTTCATTGAAAGACATTAATATTTAATTGTCCCAATGGAGATATCTAGAGATGTCTCTATTGTACATCCAGAGACTTAAACAGCTGTAGACTGGTGCCCTACGGTCTCGGGAATTTTTCGAATTAATGAACATCATCCACGAGGCATCTTCGCTCTCTGTGTTAAGATGAAGGGAAGCAGAGATAACCCCTCGGGAGAAGCAGAGGGAAATTTCAGTGTTATTAAGCCGAATTATGATGCTCTTATGTACGGAAAATAGAAAATATTGCCTGAGGGATATCTAGCTGTTATCTTGGGCTCAAACGATGAAGCTCTCTGACCTGAAAGTAGATGGTCTATCTCGTGGTAGAGAACTGGAAAATCGTCGAACGGGAAAGTATGTTATCAAAAGACTTGGCAGCCGCAGATGTGTGGAAATTCGAGAGACAGCCGAGTCGTTTAGGAAATTCACTTGTTCACGGTGTGGACTTGTCGTCCCAGTGGGACATCAAGGGAGTAAATCAACTGTGGACCTTAACCACTGGTCCGGGCTCGGTGCATTTCGTAAAATTTTTGGAATTAACGAACACCATCCACCAGCGATTTTCACTCTCTGTGTGACATTTAAAGTTCCAGTAGCGCCTTTTTGGATGTGCTAACGAACCAACATGCCGGTAGGTTGACTGATTCAGTGTCTCTTGTGTCCATTAATTGGAAAATAAAGTTTTTGAGAGATACACCGGTGGGAACTGGTGGAGATTAATCGTGATCATGCTGACCAGAATTCGTCATTGGTATCATTAGGGGATTCGGACAAGTTTTGCAATGGAGTTTGACGTTTGCGGTGAATTACATCCTCACGCGTCTCCATAAATCTATATGCAAGGGAAGACGTCCATTTCCATCATCATCTCCACTCATCATTTCCATCAAACTTCACTGCAAACTACACCGCAGTCGTTAAATTCTCCAACCGCATCGTCGACGTGCCATTCTCAAAGTTTTATCCGCTCGGAAAATTTGATTACGTGGTAAGAAATCGCCTGGAGGCCGCCAACCTCGAGCCAAGACGAGTACGATGATGGCCACTAAGACATCGATCGTCTCCGTTCACTTTCATCGCTCACTGGTTAAATGTGAGGTTTCATTTCTCCCTTGATCGAACCACCGATGGGCGTCCACCCGCTGCACCCCGTGGAGCCTTCCCGGCGCCTATTACCGCTGGTGTAATACGATTACGGACGACATCTGGCCTGATCCTGATGGCCTTTTGACAAGACCGATGAAGACTCGGGTGATATGAGTTCGGGCTTCTCTCAGTTTATTTTTCTCCTCTGTTTCAAATTTCTACGCTCCATAGCTTATTACACATGTCTCTCATGGTTTTCCAATGGTTTCACTCTTTCCTCCTCTTTTCCTGTCGTTCTTCAATGCCGTTGGAAGGAATGAAAAATACAAATAGAAACAAAGGAATCCGGGGGAGGAGGAGGGTCGGGAAGTCGGGCGGTGGTTGAATACTCGCATAGAAAATCGGTCCGGCATCAATACAGTCTATTCCCTGGGAGATCGAAAATGCCTATTTTTTTTCCCTTCATCCACCATTGTGGATAAAATGGTACTGCTACTGGAGGAACTCGCGAGGCAGAGTTTCTCCCCCGTCTCATCCAATTTTACTGCCATTTGTCGATGCATCCCTCGGGGATCAAATGCACTGAGCAGCAGAAATAAAAAGAAGCGAAACATAAAGAGGGTAAACGAAAGAGAAAATATAAGAAGCTCTTTTTTTCTTCCTATCGTCGTTGGCATTTACATCTACAATTTAACTCCCTGAAATTGGTGGATTAGTACACTCAGATCTTTGTTGTCTACCGCATCAACGGAAACTTGATGTGTTCCACTCAAAGCTGAGGGGGGGGGGGGGGGGGGGGGGTTGGCCCCCAATTTTGTTTTGAAAACGGTTAAGTTTGTATGGGTGTTCATTGCGAGTGATTAATGATTGAGTACTCTTCGAGATATTAATTCGCTCATTTTTCGATAATATTGGGGAGGGATAAATTTAGAAATTTGAAATCTATTTTATTTTTTTAATGGAAATATTTCGAAGCTGGTGAAGACATCAGACGAGCAGAGATATTTTTATTCTACGAAATTTAATTTAATTCACTATGATAATGTGTAAAAATTGATGTTTTTCGAGGTATCAAACAATATAATTTTTCTAAAATATTTATCTGAAAAAAAATGTATTTTGAAAATAAAATTCGATATAACTCCCCACTAAATTCCCTCGATCTCTTCCTTGAACTCCAGATGAGATTGTCCCCGAAAAAATATTGCCGAAGCCCTAAGACAACTTTACCAGAATTAAAAAATACAGTGAACTAGAAAAATACGAGTTCATACCCGGACAAAATATTTTACTAATAATAATAAAAACTAAAATGGTAAATAACAAGAAAATTATTCCCGCTATTGTCTATTTCGTCTTTCAACCAATAGAAATCACTGAAATTGATTCGCCGGTATTTTTGAACAATCCCATCGCCTTCTCGCCTTCATTTCCCCCAATTAAAACCTCAATTTTTATCCCCACAGATTTTCAAAACATCTCCCACCGCGTTATCTACGCGTCAGATATAATCCCATCGAGTTCCCGATCGTGTGTTAAATTTCCACATTGACTTTGTTTTGTGTTGAAGTTCCCGAGAATCCGAAACTTCAATAGTTGTTTCAACCCCACCCGACGACTTTCACGTTCTTCCGCGGTCTTCTTCTAATGAACTTGCAGCGGAGACGGCACTAATTGACACCAGTGGTACCAATAATTATTCGTCGGTAGTGTAATACTCCGGTTTTCTCGCATTTACCCAGGGCCTCGTATATCAAAAGCAGCTGGGAATGCCCGGTTATCGGTGAATCCATTGATTCGTGGATCATCAGGTGAGTCAGAAAAGGGACGGGTGGTGGGTGGGTGGCTGGGGGATGAGGAGCAGGGGGGAGTTGAGGGGGGTTTCAGGAGATATAGGAGCTTTGGGGGAGCAAAACGTAAACGACGATTTCACGTACGTGCTATCGGAATTGTGCAGTGCAGCTGGCGCACGTGGCCATAGAGTAACACAGGATCTGAAGGTGGCCGGGAGGTAGAAATGGGAGGGGGAGGAGGTGAGGGGATAGTGTGGGAAGAGGCCTGCCGGTTTGTAACATGGGGAACACAGATAACTCGGAGCGACCGGTAATGCGAGTGCTTGTCTGTATACGTATGGGTTAGGGCCAAGGGAACGTTCCAATGGCCGCTGACGTTTGCAGGGTTCATACCACTTCTGAAAGCCATCCCATCTCCCACAACCCCCTCGTGGCGCTCTAATTGCCACCTTTCAAAGACATATTTCGGTTATCGATGATGAATAATGATCGCTCTAGTCGCGATTTAACTCGAAAATTGATTGGTGATAATTGCGGATAAAGTGTATTTTTAATTTTAAGACATTGTTTAGAATTATTTTAAAATGTACTGTTAAAAAATTTTGTCGTTTATTGCAATTCGTCTTCACTGGATTTTCAGAGAGTTTTGTCAAAGAAAATTGGCAATTTTCTCTGATAATTAATAGAAATTACAAAAATTGAGCTCTTGAATTTTTAGGACAATGTCGCGGAATATTATTTCAGTAATTTTTTTTTGTGGGTTCGGCATTGTAAATAAATTAATTAATGAACTGTAGTTGAATTTTGTCTCTTTCTCCAAGTGTACGGATGATTTGATTTTATATTGACGCGAATTTCGGTGGCAAATCAAATAATACTCGCTTTATCCTCCGAGTTGAATTGAATTTGACTACAATATTATTATTAAGACAATAGAAAATCCGTGACACAATGTGTGATGGAAATTGCATTCGATTGAGTTTACTGAGGCGCAATCGAGTCGCGACAGCTGTGTCCCTGCACCGAATTTGGAAACACGGTATGAGATGTAATAGTGTACGCTGTAACGGCATACGACGAAATCGTAGTGCGGGCGATCACGTTACGCAAGCTCGCCATTTCCTGTCGTCACTTCCGCCCCGACGATTCAGGTGAATTTACCCCAATCTACCATTCCCCAACTCCTCACAGTCAACGATATACGCTCATACACCTATCTGTCTGTATGCATTGTCAATTCTATCTATTTCACGTGAATTCTTGGGCTGTCTCGCTCGGTTATACGCCACAAGGGCGCCAGATGTTTCCATACCCTCTGTTACCTATTTCCCACGACTTCGTAATTAACGTTTTAATATATGTTTGTCTAACTTCCGTAAATTTGTCATGGAAAATTTATTAACACGGCGAATTTTCTTTTTCATTATGGCCATGCCATTGAAATTATTTATCGCGGATGGAAATTGAGAACTGGCAGATTTTTTTTTTTCGTCGCAAGAGTTATGGCTGAAAGTATGCTTCGGAAAATACACTTTTGAATTTATTAATTGAATGTCTTGGTTTGTGGCACTAGACTGAGATCAGTAAAATAATTTTTCCTCATCCCCTGCCTGAAAGTACGCATTTCCGGGCAAAAATTGGGTTGTGAAACAATCTCTTTTGTGGCCAGCACGGTTACAGCGCCATTCTTTCGTCGCGAGTGTTGGCC